>VZTE01001668.1:2360583-2467037 GCA_013397775.1 Eulacestoma nigropectus
GCTTTATTGCTTGAGGGTCTTAACTGTATTTTACTTGGCACGGGAAATGTACAATACGTTAGATAAAAGCATGAGGGAAAAATTAGACCAGTCAGCATGTTGGCAAACAGCTATTTCTTCAGTGTCTGCCGCCTAAAAGGATTTGAAATCTTTTACTCTGAAACTGTTGTACATACATAAATATAGAACCCAAAACTCGTGTTGTAGCTGATTTTGTTTTAACCTCTTTCAGGGATTAGGGATAAAGTAGCAGCCATGAGAAAATTGAGCAGAGGCCCCCACTAGACTCGTGGGCATTGGCTTTGGGGGTTAGGTGCACGTGTTTTAGAGGACAAAGGTGACACCCCCAGGCGTGCACCCCTTCATGTTGGAAATTATCGTCCACACTGACCAATGTGCCAGGTAATTTTCAAATAGCTGGAATACAATGTAGGAATCTTAACTTACACACAGAGACTTTACAGGTGATAAATTCAGTGAGATAAATTTAGACCGAGTGCCTCTTCCCTGACCCCCTCATTACAGAAATATATCTAAGGATCTTGGTTCCACTTTTCTAGGCTGGGTAACCT
Organism: Eulacestoma nigropectus; assembly: GCA_013397775.1. Taxonomy (NCBI): domain Eukaryota; kingdom Metazoa; phylum Chordata; class Aves; order Passeriformes; genus Eulacestoma; species Eulacestoma nigropectus. The sequence continues at coordinate 2,361,156 of VZTE01001668.1, forward strand.
CATTAACGTAACGAAAATAATCAGAATAAAAGAAAACGGTTGCTTTTTAATTAGTTAAGTTTTTGTTCTGTTGTTATCACTTTCTGATTCCAGACATTGTTATGAGTAGGGGATAAATCCATCGAACATGTTAATGACAACAGTAATTCAGGCTCAGAGTGGGGACATTTTGTAAGTGTTTGCAGTCTTGAGTGTAGCATCCCAACCTTCCCTGATGGAGTTTCCGACGGCAGTGTCCCAAGAGGATGGTGGAGAACAGATTGCAATATTGTCAGCTCTTCTGATTTCTCTGCGACTTTTGCAGAACATGCTTCTTCTTAAAGCATCATTTCTTAAGAGTCCTGTGATTGCACATGAATCACAGCTTTCATTTAAAACACAAATGAGTCTCTACTTCCTACCAGCAGCAGAGAAAATGAGATCCCCCTGAAGAGTCTAAATCAGGCAATGACAAAAAAGGCCCTAACACATATTGACTTAAACAGTATGAGTTTTTTAGCGTGTTTTTAGGACTATTTTTGTTGGTTGTTTTGCATCTCTTTTTTCTTGGGAGTGGGGAACATTGTTTTTTCTTTTGCTTTTGAATATTTGGTAAAATTGTGACCATGCTGACCAGAGTTCCCATCCTCCACAGGCTTTATTCTATTTCTCCTTTTTCTTGTTGAATCCTCACACGTGATGTAAATTTTCAAGCACAAGTTGGGTACCTCCCAACAAGTTGGGGCCCGCTTTTCCCCCTTGAGCTCATCCTGGGCCATTCACTCAGCAAGATGCAGTTGGGAAAAGAAGAGCTGGGATGTGGATATGGCAGAAGGACATGGCTTTGCAGCTGTGTCATTTAGTCTATGCAGACAACTGGGTTGGGCAAACATGGCTTGTTGTTTGTTACCCAAAGCATTACCTGAGGAAAAAAAAACATTAGGTGGATGTACATGGTAACAAATTGTGCACACGTATCCTTTATTTGTCCTTCTCGGTTCTGTGCAGTCACACGTTCTGTAGGCAGACAGGTTTTTTTGAGACACAGTTCAATTCTTTGGTTTGGCTTTTGGGGTGTTTATGTGGATTTTTTGTGTCTTTGTTTTTAGATTCTGGTTGTGTTTACACTTGCTTCAAAGAGCTTTTTGCCTTGTGGTACACCCTTAAAAAATTAGTAAGTTGTACGCTGGTGTGTGGAGCAATGCAGAGATAATTTGTAATGTGGCATAAATATTTAAAGCGCTCTATTCCTTCAGGTCATTTTTGATTTTGGTCGCTGCCGTTCAATACAGCGCACGTTTCACGCCGCCGTTGAGATACTCTGCGTTCTTCTGCCGGGGACACAAAAAACAAATTGAATCTAAAGTAAATAGGTTTCCTCTGCCAGTGCTGGTTTATTTAAGTATAATTTCTCTTCCTGCCACGTTCTCCATTACTGCATTGCAATGAGGGAGTGACTCTGCTCAGAACTGACCCTCCTTGCGCTCCAGTTTAGCCGCTGTGAAGTGCAATAAGAGCGCACTCTGAGGTCAGGGAGCATCAGGTGGATGTGAGAAGGAGAGTATCAGTCAGAATGACTCTGGAATGCATCTTTGGAAGACGATCTTTTGTGGGAAATACATGCTACATGGTTTCCTCAACCTTTTTCTGCCGTGCCTTGAGATAGTATATTAAGCTAATTTGCATTCTTTTTAACGGATTCTCTTTTTTTAATATTCTCACTATTCCATGCAAAGCCAGCCCAGGAGCACAAGCCTCATTGCTGCACTCTCATCAGGCTGGGCCCTCACCAGGCACCCTGATTTTTGTCAGTGAGGGCTCAGCACTGCGCTGTTCCTGCATCCATATTGCCCATATCTGGAAGAGATGGCTCCATATGCACAGCTATATATGTACATATGCACAAATGTACTGCTGTCTGTGAGTGTCTTCATTCTCTCCTCTACTCTTTCTTGTACTCTCCCTTTCTAAGGGCAGGAATAAGTGTCTGTCAGAAATAATTTGCTGTCGACAGGCTTATTGCCTCCAAGGGATTCGAGTGCCCTTTTGGGGAGCCAGTATCTTAATGTTATTGGCCAATATCCTGTATTTTGTTTGGAGCAGAGGGGCTGAAAGATTATAAACCCCAAAAAACTTGAGATTTGTCCCCGAATATTTATTCTCTGAAATTTCTCCTTTTTTTATAGAGTTCATTTGTGCGTACATGGTAACTTCAATCTGTGTAGCTCAGAAATAAGGTAAAAAACCATAATTCCTCTCCCCTGTAAATAAAGGGGAGCATGTCTTTCTGTCTCAAATCAAATTTGCTGTTTTGGTTTAGTTTAGTTTTGTTCAAAACCAGACTTGGACATTCACAGCAGTATCAGCCCAAGTTTTTGTCCTGCCTTCACGAGTTACACAGAGCGTGTTTATAAACCGCAAGGAAACTTTTGATGAAGCTGTTAGAAGTTCAGACTTCAGTTAAATTGTGGGTTTTGAAACTTGGGGTTTCAAATATTTTTCACAGCTCTGCTGATGAGGCATTTCATTAGCATTGGAGCCTATACTGGCCGAGAAAATAATTTTTTACCATAGGTTCCTCACATGCATTTAATCTCCTTTCACTTTTATTTCTTCCATCTGATGGAGTGTATCACTCTCCTCCCATCACTGTTGTTGTCCAAGAGTTATTCTGTCACACAGCACAGCATCCTTCACTCCATCACAAAGGCTTACCAGGTCAAAAAGACTCTGTTTATTTCACAATCAGAAAAATTGTAATTGCTGTGTAGAAAAATCACACAGAAAATCCTCTCTTTATGCTAGGTTTCTAAAGCTCTTAAAACTGTTCTATCCCATGACTGTGGGTTTGCTGGTGACAAATGTTTTATGGGCATATTTTAGTAGACACCCGTCTAAAATCTGGTCTTAATAGTCAGATGCTAAATTGGAACCAGAGCGGCAGAAAAACCGGATTTCAAACGTGTTTCTAAGGGTTTGTTTTTACTTTCAGTTGAGACTGCCTTCTCTCATCTTTTGTACTGCTGTCAAAAGGGCCACTCTCATGGTTGTTCAAACTCCATGCTTCTTGACAGGAACAGTTGGACCCCTCTTCAATGATTTTCAGATGAAACGGCTTCCAAACCTCCAGAGCTTTAACTTGTAGTTATTAGGCCCTTTGAAATAGCAACACATTAATCAGCTGAAATCAAGTGGTCCTTTCTCCAAGGCTGTGATATTGCTGTTGTCTTTTAGGTAGAGCTCTAGTCTAAATATTAGTTTCAAGAGCTCTTTTTTTTTTTTCTTTCCCTCTAGATAGGTCTGTCCCATTTCTGTTTCTATTTTGATCATTGTTTTAGAATGCTGTGAATTAAAGTGCTCACTTCACTATAATAGGCTTTTATACTCTCAGATTGCATTAGGAGGAGTACTGCAGAAAACACGCTTAACTCTTAGTTTAGAAATTGGCTGCTGTGCTTTTAACTTCTCCCATGCACAGTGTGAAACCCAGCAGAAAAAGTATCAATTATGTAATGGATTATGTCTGACAGAACTTGGTTTAACAACAATGTGAAACATCGAAAAAAGAAATGGTTTGTTGAAACTGGATCATTTGAAACAGGGCCTTGATTTGTGTCCCTGACTTCTGTGATATTGGAAAAGTGATCTGAACCCGTTAATGGATTCCCTTGCTAGTTTATGTATTAAGCAAAAGGCAGACTGGGGATGACAAGAAATCGAGAAGATACTGTTCCTTGCATTAGCCATTATTTACATCAGCAGCTGAAGCATTCTTGAGTTTTGGCAAAAAAATACTGATTTAGGAAATAAGGAAATAATTTAGGGAGCATAATTCAGGACCTTCTCCCAGGCATAAAGTATCACGAGGAGAGAGTAAAAACATGCATGATTGAGGACTTTGTCATTTAGGGAGGGGGTATCTGTGTCACAGGGCTGCTGGTGCTGTGGTCAGTGTCAGGGAGCTGCCTGAAAGCTGATAAAGTAGGACATGAGCCTGCTTGGGATCTGCTTTGAAAACAGATGCTGCAGAACTACTCAAAAGGCTGTTAGAACACAGAAATATTTCTATTAGCTCTATAAACACACTCTGAACTTTTATTATGTACTGTATGTTCACAGCAATCATTTTCCATACCTCCGAGGCTAAATAATTTCTGAATAGCTAAATCAATTTGTCTTGTGTCTGTGTCGTGTCACAGTAATGAAAGTTCCCTGTACTGTGGCAGTAGCAGCAAAGCAACTCTTGTTAAGGAGATGTGGGAGCTCTATCAAAGCTTCACTGTCTGAGCTATAACTCAGCAGCTGATTAACCAGTCAGCATTAGAAAGGGAGAGACAGCATGCCTCAGCTACCCATTGAGCCTACAGTGAGATTTTGTAATTAAAATTGAAGTTTTATTTGAGGTCTGAAACTTAATAATACACAAAATGTACTGTAAGATCTAAAATCACCAAGGTCTTGATTTTGTAGCTTGCCTAAATGACCTGAGATTGCAAGGTTGTGTTGCACTTGCAGCCGAGCAGAGTGATGTTCACATAGGATTGTGACAGATGCACTAAAATTGGGTCAAGTCCTGCAACTGAGTGAATGAAGAGAGGTTCTTCAAGAGCTTCATTGACTCCTTGTAGGACTTTGCTGGGCTGGCTGCTGGTAGGGTCTTTTTGCTGCATCAGGAGAAGGCTGAGTTTGCTCATACCCCAGGGAGATGGTGCAAATGCAATCCCCTCCCGTGGGCTGAAGCAAATGTTTTGAAATAATACCTGGAAGTAGGAATTTCCATGGAAGGAATTTACATGAGGATCGGATGTGTATTTATACGTATGTCTTTTTTTTATCTTTGTGTACCTGAGAAAGATACCTGTGGGGATATGTGCATAGCAGGTCCTCGTTCTTTGGAGTGACATTTAGGGTAGGACAGAAGCTGGTATCACCTTCACTTTATCTTAAAAGGCAAGCATATATTCATCCAAGGGAGTTGGAATAGCTTCAGAAGAACTTGTTCAGGTTAGAACTTTTCATTTATGGGAGATGTTTTGGCTGGGAATATCACGATTTTTGAAGGTTTTATTAGCTAAAGTTATGAAAGACTCCTGTAAGACAAATCAAGTACCAATTCTTGGCCTGGATTCGTGTGTTTCTGTTGCCTTGCTTACATATGAAATGAGGCTGTGTGAATCATTATCACTTCTAATTTTTTAGTATGTTGAAAAACAGGATCAAAAAGGGAAAAAAAACCAAAACCAAGTTGTCTTCCACATTCCTGTGCTGCAAATCAATAGCATGGGGATATATTGCCTGGATGTCAGCCCATTTTATAAATGAATATATCTCAAAGATTGCTTTACTGGCCGACAAATGCCAAGAACAGGATGACTGTCTTAATTCCTTGCATAGCAAGAGCTGACATGAAATCAGGTACGCTCTGGAAAATGCAAGTGCTGTTTGGGCAAGGTTAGGGCATTGTTTCTTGGTTTATGTTTGGCCCATGGTAGGAATTAACTGGCCATTTGTCTGATGTCAGACAAGTCTTTTTGTTTAAAAAGTTAAAACAGCTGCTGTTTTGTAGGGGTATAAATTCTGAATGCAATGGGAAGTGTTTCTTTGGTACAGTGTGGTTACACTTTCAGGTCCATAACACAAAATACATTGTCATAAATATCCCATTCTACAACTGCCAGCATTGTCTTTATATGTAGTATCTGGCAGGCCAAGGATGAGGGGAGGTAGAGATTTAGCTTCCTCATCACCCTTAGAGTTTTCCCTTTGTTGTTGTTTGAGATACTTTTACTGGATCTGACTCATTTCCACTTACCTGTATTATTCTAAAAATGTGATTGTTTTTTCTGATCAAACCAGCTTCTTTTGGGGGGAGAAAAATCAGAAAAATGTGTTTGTGCCTTGTCTTTGAAGGAGATTGCTTAAAATAGCTTCAAGTTGCTACCAGCATTAGGCAGTTCTTCTGGAAGCACTATGTAAGAGTAGAAAAGGAAATGGGATCACAACATACATTTTATGGCAGTTCTGGATTTAGTTTATTAACTTTGCATTGCCAGCCCCTCCAAGTTTGCAGTCTGTTCAGGTGTTGTTGGTGCTTGTAAGATAAGATTGCGGTTTGCCTTGATACAGTTTTCTGAAAAATCCTGTGTGCTTTTTAAATCCCCATCATGTTATTTGTGTGTTTTGCTGTTCCAGCTTGGCTTCTGGTTTTGCTGTTAGTGGGTTTTGTCAGGTATGAGTCCAAACACACAGACTCGTACTGGATTTTAGGAAAAGAGGCTCCAAAGAACCAGTGAAATCAGAATATGCTGTGCTGAAAAATGGCAAGAGTATGAGAATGAAGGCTAGGCTGACTGGATCCCTTTCCAAAAGAATGCATCATGTGCAACCTAAGGCCTTGCCTTCTGGAAGGTCCTTTCTCTGTGCTGCTGTGCCAAGGGTATAGGTGGATTAATGGTGAAGATGCATTTGCTGATCATCCTCTGTGGAGTGACAAGGGAGCTCCATGGCTCCTGTTGCACAAGAGGAAAATGCTCTTCCCTAGCCTGGGAAAGACCCCCTGGCAATTAGGGTTTGATGAAGTGGAGCAGGTTTACCTCTCTAAGTTCGTGTGTTATACATTAGCACTGAGGACAAAAGGCTTTCAGGCTGGAGGCGTCCCAGGAAGGAGTGGATAAAACCTTTGGACTGACCTTGTGTTCGTGGCCTTCTCCTTCCCCAGATACAGGGGAAGAGAAGCCAACGAGCAGCAGCCTAATGAACTCGCACAGAATAGAGAGAGCAGATTCCTTTGCCAAGATAATGGTCTGAATGAGGTTAGCAGAGATTCAAGGATGAATGTACAGAGTGATGATGACTGACAGCCTTTCTTATGCATCTTTCTCTTTAAACACTTGTATGTATCCTCCCAGGTATTTGTGGTCACCGTCTGGACCGTGGAGCTGTACATGGTGCCCTTGGCTTTGCTGGTGCTCTTTGCATACAATTTCTCCCTCGTCACAACAGGGAAGGTCAATAATGCCCAGGATGCCCAGGCAAGTAGAGTGGCAGTAACATTTCTGGCACCCAGCTTGCCCCGAGCGAAGCGTCACGCGTTTTAATGCCATTAAACTGGTTGTGTAGTTAAACAGCACTTCAGTTTCAAAGTTGCTGAAAGGAAACCTCAACCCTCTCAATTTTCATTATTCAATTAAAGCAATAAACCATTCAGAGTAGTAGGAGAAGAAGACGAGAGTGTGTAGGAGGAGGATTTCACTTACTAAATAACTACAAAGGTTTTTAAGTTGAAATAAGAAAGGCTTGCAAAGCAACAAGTTTCTAAAAGCCATTCCCCTCCTGCCATTACACTTTGCAACACACTAATGATTCATGTTTCACAGAAGAGGAAAGTCAATAGAATCCAAAAGAGAATGTAGCTCTTTTAAACCTTGTCCTGTGATCTGAGGTTTTAAGAAGCTTTTATTCCTCCTTCCCACCCCCAGCTCTTAAAAGACATTTTTTTTTTCCCCCAGAAATTCAGCCTTTGGTTTTTAACTTGAGAGAAAGAAAGGTTTAAATACGGAAATAATCACCAAGTGTGACAAAGTGCTACTGTTGGGGTATGAAATGCTGTTTGATGTTGACCACTGTCTTTTCTCTCATGACAATGGTAATTACAGCTAGAAAGGAGAGTAAATTCATGAATGTCCATAATATTTTCTTTCTAAAAGTGAAATAAATACAGTAATGAAATGGAGGCCAAAGTGTAACTTCCTTCTAACTTTTGATAAAAAGATGATTGACATTGGTAGCCATGAAGAATAATCTTTACCTGACTGAGCCAAGTGGATTTTACACAAAAACATAATATCCTAGAATTAAAAAAGTCAATAGCTGGTTTATTAGTTTTAGTGTGAAAAGTTGCTCCTAGTTTAGTTTTCATCCACTCTCAAGTGGAAAGATTCTTAGAAAACAGGAGAAGTTGCATTATCCAGACCAGGGGAGGCTTAATTTGAAAACATGATAAAAGAAATGCTTTTCTCCAGTTTCAGCCAAGGCTAGAATAATGCAGAAAGATACTGTGTGTCTTCAGTGACTACTTGATTTCATCAGGAAAAGCAGCACTTCCCATGTGGGAGAATCCCAGGCAAACAGATGTTTTTGTTTTTAATACAAAAGGCAGTAAAAAATAACAATAACAATTTACCCATAAAAAAATACACAGAGCATACCTTCCAGCCCCTTCCCTCATCCTGTGGTGAGTTTGTTGCCTGTTCATGTGAGTAGAGTCTCCCATAAGACAGAAGAATTGAGCAGAGCATCATTTAGGTGGGTACTGCAAAAAGGCTATTTCTAAAAATACAGCTAATTGTGGTAATACTAAAGAAAGGTCCATCAGGAATTTGGCTCTTTTCCTGTCAAACATTCTGTAGGCAATGCCATGCCATGAAATTCAGGGGTGCATTTTGCATAAGCAAAATCAAACATCTGCCAAAGTGCTTTGCAGGATTGGGATCATACGGAACAAGTAGTCAAAGTGCCTTTAATATTACCTGATTCCTTTTTTATGTGTGTCCATGATTCTAACCATCTGTAGGTCAAAAATAGACAATCAGGTGCTAGCTCCAGTCACATCTGTCCTGCAGATGAGAAAAGGTTTCAAAATACCAATGCTTTTTACACAGTCATTTATTTATTTTTTGCTTCTTCAGGCCATGGCTGGATATTCACTGACTTTGGTTTTTGTGTGCCAGCACACACATTTTGTGTATACAGAGGAGTGCAAGCAAGAGTCTTTGCAAAAGTGAACCTCAAATTCTCTCTGATTTCTGTGCTATAAAATGTGAATAACAGTATTAACCTTGTACTCCTGATCCAATTGCCAGGAGGCTAAATTTGTGAATATTGGTAAAATGTTTTATGATTTACAGATGGGGAGCTTCTATAGAAATTTAAACCATGATCAGTGTTAATTCAGCTGCTCAGGGTATTCCAGAGAGCCAAAGAATAAATCTGGGTATCTGAACTCTCAGTACCTTTTACATCCTAGATGCAACTGCTTTTTAGGGGAAAAAAAAGAAATTAAAAAAACCCAAGAGAAACACCCAACCCCCCAAGAAACCCTAAATCCAAACCATCTTTTTATTGTGATTCTTCACATTCTTTGCATGTTTGCTGTATTTGAACTTGTAGTACACAGGTTCAAATGTAGCTATTGAATAACCAAGAAAAAAACTGGAGGACCCTCTTAAAGGCTCAGTTTGTTAAATACCTGAATTGAAAGCCAAGTGCTCCTAATTCCAAGCCTTCGCCAAGTCTTTTGTTTTCTGTCCTACCTGTCAGCACAGAAGTTAAAGGGAGGAAATAATGCTGCATAGAAATCTGACTATGATTCTGTGTGAGATTGATTATGTTCCTACTAATGTGTTTTCTAAAGTCTAATGTTTCAGTAATGGCCCTAAAGGGAGGGAGCAGTCATTGTGGCAGTGGGGATGGAACAAGTTGAGTATAGAGTCCTCAACCTTGACATACCAGTTGGTTCATTTGCAAGACTGAGAACAAAGCTTTTTACAGATAGTAAAAGTTGGCAATGAATTTGAAAGCCTGTTGCCTTCAGATTACTGGACACAGACACTAATGCTTTATTTAGACCTAAAATTTGTATAGGGTATTGCATGCTTTGTTCAGAATGCCATAAAAAACAAGGTCCTTGAATACAAAGCACTATTTTGGAAAGGAAAAAGTGGTGGGGTTTTTTAATGACTTTCAATGGAAGTGGGAGAAAATTGTATAGCGAAATGTTGTGGGAGTATCATAAGCTTTTTGAACATTGCCTGTCGCTAAAAAATAAGTGTTATCTTTTGTAATATGGACATCTGCTTCTGCAGGAGCTTATGGGCTTGGATGAAGATGAGGATGAAGATGATAAGGTAAGCATCTCTTTTGATTGTGTTGGCGAGAATCAGAAAGAAGGTGGGAGAACACGAACAAATCTTCTCTCCATAAATCTTCAGTTATTATCTGTGTTAACTGGGAAAACAGTTGTCAGCAGTTTTCTGCTTGGCAAGTTGGACAGTAGGAAGGGGTTGGTTTGCGTCACATTCCACAGCGGCGGTACCCGTGTGAGCCCTGAACACCACCCGAATCTGAGCAGCCCCAGTTTGTGCCTGACCTTGTGGTGGGCACGCGTTCATGAATGTGCACCTAGAGGGGTGTGTGTGGGTGGAGGAGGTGCAAAGGCGTACACGAGGACATACAATCCCCCCTCGCTGCCATTCCGAGTGCTGGATGACATTCTGTACTAATGGCTTTCCCCAAACGATTTGGCATTTCCACTTCAGTAGGCCAGAATTGGTGTGATTTGTGGAGGGCTGGTTAGAATTTTCTCAACATTTCTTTCAGAGCCTGGGAAAAAAACCAGTTTTAGTTCAGGGCTGAAATGTGGAAAGAATTGGAATTGGCAAGGCCTGTTTTTTATTTTATTGGAACGTACTTACTCATTCTTCTCACTGTGAAAAATTAATTGGATTTTTTTCCAAATTTATCAAACCACAGTGACAAACGATAAAAGGATTAGAGGGCATGACATATGAAGAAAGATTAAGAGAACTTAATGTATACAGCTTGAAAAAACATAAGTAAGTGAAGGAGGATCTGATAATCTATAAATACTTTAAAGCTAAAAGGTGAGGAATTATTTAACAAGCAACAGCATGCAAAGGAACATTAGCTGTTAGGAAGAAAATGTTCATGAGGGGATGTGAAACTTTCAAATTGCATACTAAGTTAATAAGACTCTTCTTGAATATTCTATGTTTTAAAAGTGTTACAGTGAAATTGTTGATCATTAAGAAGTAAATCAATACCACAGCTAGCAAGTGCACCTTAACTCTTTTCAGTCACAGCCCCTAGGATTGAAGCTCAGCAGACTAATTAATGGGAATAGTTATTTAAATTTAATTTGCTCTTCTGTGGTGGTTATATTTTAATGAGCAACCAGAAATCCATCAAAGTTATAAAGTGAAATTTAGGTAATCCAGCTGAATTACAAGTTTCTTGCAACACGCAATAGTCGTTTAAATGTTCTTATTTATAATTTACTCTTTGCATCGTAAAATTCGTCAACTGAATGGACCAATATCTGAAACTCATCAGAAGTTGCTAAGTGAAAGTTGCATCTTCCTCAGAGGAATACTGTGTATCTCTAAAAGTCAATAATTTCTATTTAGTTCTAGACACCTGTAAATATTATTTTTGTGATGCCTAAAGGTGTAACTTATTCACTGGAACAATCCCATTTACCTTCTTCTATTTTAATATTCCTCTTTTTCCCTTGCAAGTGCTGAGGTGGGAAAAGAGAAGTAAGGATGTATTAAATAGGTATCAAATCCTCTGTTTCCTGTGGTGTGCAGTACTAAATTGCTGCAATGCTAAAGTGTGCTCGGTTACATTTACCCTACATTTAACTCCAGTGACTTTGATTCTCTCTACAAATACAGCTGGGTCACTTCTGTGTGGATTTAGTGACTTTGCATTTTTGCCGCCCCCCAAACAGCTTCACTGTCATTCCCTTTCTTGTTTTATTTTAGTGTGCAGTTTTGGGAAAACTCCTGAGAGTCAGTGTTGAGCTGTTGATGATTTGGCCCTACATTTTGTAATGGGAGCTGCCCCTCTCTCCATTTCACACACGCTCCATGACTGTGACATGGAGAGCTGGTAGCACTGGCTGAAGCCTCTCACAGTAGAGACCCCCAGCAGATTTTCTCACGAAGATAACACTGCACATCCCAACATTTCAGTAATAATTCATAATTCATTTTAATTGTTATGGGTCTATAGAAGTCTGACACGGATTTGCCAGAAGAGACAATTGCCAGCCCCTACATTTGTCCCATGTCCAGTGCTGTGCAGAATTGCCTTAATGTCTTTGTTGTGCCCTGTGTGTACCCCCGTGCAGCAGAGATGGGCCACGCTTGCACTCCCATGACTTGCATCTTTAAGTACATTAGGTTATTCCAAGTCACTTTTCCAAGACTGAGGGTGGCCAATGCTCTCTGGGGAGTGTAAGAAAAATGTAATTTTATGACACTATCTCATGGCAATGTCAACATTTAAACAGACAACTCTACTTTAAAAAGAAGTCTTTTTATTTTTTTTTTCCTCCCTAATACAAGAGCTCCCAAAGTTGAAATCTGCTAGTTGGGTTGTGCTGTACGAGGTCACTGTTTCTGTTTCCTGTCATCCTGCTGTATCAAAATACTCGCACACAGAGCCCTTCTGGGTTCTGCTGCCTGTTAGACATAACAGACCGTGCTTCTGGGAATTGTAACACACCCTCGAAGAGATGAACTGTTTACAAATTATAGATACACAGACACTTAGTTCAAAAACCCAAGAGCAGATTAACTCCCTCCACCTAGACTATCTGTCTTAAATGACAGGGCTTAATTGCCGACTCCCCCGTCCTTTCCCGCTCTGCCCTGCCCACATACCAGCACGGAGGGCTGTAGAAGATAGCAGCGCTCTGTCCCTTTGGCACGAGCTCTTCAGTGGATAAATGCCTTCTCGGATTTGTGCCATCTTGGACACAGAGTTCAGGCTGTGTCCTATCAGCTCTGGGGTCTGTCAGGCTAAGGATTGTTTTAAAATTACATCACTGAAGCATCTTTAGTCTGCCAGTAAGAAGGTATAGGCAAGCTGCATGCAACTCAGTTTAAATTGTCTGATTGTTGACCACTTCTATTTTTTTTTTTTTTTCCTGTTTCTGATAATGACTGTAGAGTTCCAAGAGCAGACAGTTACCCTGGGAATGATTGTGTCATAGCACCTGACTGGAAAGAGCCTTGGAGTCTTCTCCATTGTCTGAATAAAAGTTTACATCTCCTCCACAACAGACCAAACTTAATTTACTGCTATTTTCAGGTCTGGTAACTGATTCAAAAGAAAATCAGAGACAAAACTACAAAAATCAACAACATTTCCTGTGTGGGGTGTTTTTGGTTTTTTAGGGGTTGTATTTTGGAGAGTTTCTATCCAAATGTGGTGAGCCAGTGTAGCCCTGCTTGGCTAGTGCATTGTAACAGGGAAGGATCAAATGATACTGTGGCTTTAAGCCAAGTTATTTGGCAACTTCCAAGAAATATTGAGTATCTTGTGTATTGGAAAAAAACCAGAAGTGGAAAAAAATCACCAAAGAATAAAAATTCAATGTCTCTAATGTAGTAAATTCTCTGTCAAAAATAGGTACCAAAGATATACAAAGTTTTATGAACACAATTCAAAAAGACTCAGCCAAACAAGTTAAAGTCAAATTCATCCAGTAGCAAACAGCTGACATTTTCCATTTGAGTTAGATTCAGCATGTGGAAACCTTCCGTATGGATCTTATTTGTACGGGTGGATTACGATGAAAATTGCATTAATTTTCTCCGCAGTAAAGGTCAGTAATTGAAACATGAACCAAAAGTCTATTGTGTAAGATGCTATATCCCCATGCTTAGGAAAGGTCATTCAAGACAATATCATCTCATTGTTTTCTTCCCTGGAAGTATAAATAATTTCATTAGTTTTTCTCTTCAATACAACAATTGCAATATGATATTTCAACATCCCCCATTAAGATTGCTGAAGAGAAATTATGGTAAGGACTTGAAAATGCCCCATGATACACAGGGTATGTTCAGACTGATGAGGAGCATCCATGTCCTCCACAAAATTATGGGCAAGATGATGGAGCTGCTGTGGTTGTTCTTTGCTCTTTTCCAGGGAGCCTGCTTTGTACAAGAAACTGGAAGTTAAATGGTCTCTTGTTATGTCTCCTTTGCACTGCAGCATTGTCTAGGACTGGTCTTATCCATAGACATCCCATAAACTGGCACAGTCTTTATATCAGTGTCATGAGCCACCCATTCATAGGTTTAGAGATGATGGGGGAGAGGAGTTTAAAGGAGGGACTTGCAGAGGACTTTTAGATATCCTGGGCACTGTGGTGTGACTCTCCTCACAAAGAAACTTTAGCAGCCCTATGGCGCTCCAAAATTCTCCCTCTTAGCGAGAATTGCCTACCTAGATGTAGGTAAGCCAACACTGTAACTTCTCTAAATCTCTGGAGAAATACTAACTGGCACTAGGCAGGTCACAGGACCAAGCACATAAACCTCAGGGAGTTCTCGTCCCTTAAAAATTCCAACTATTTAAAATATTGGTAAATTTTGTTTTGAATTGGCCAGATATATTAATACTTCTCTCTTTCTCCTGTACCCCAAATTGCTGAAGATCATTACCTGGATTATAGATGGTGATCCAGTAGTTTAAGTCTAATCATCATGTGGTTGTTCCCAAGTCTCATGTATTTCCAGGAGAAAGCACTTATTTTGACAAAACTTGTTTTCCTTCCCCTTGCCTTTTTTAAATCAAAGATGACTGATGGCTTTTTATCTCCATTCAGGATTGATTCTTCTTGCTTCTTACTCACACGTTCTTCACCTGAATTGTGTTTTTTTTCTATTGTGACTGCAGATACTGCTTGAAAACTTGAGGCAATACCAGTGGACTTTGGGTTACTTTACATGTCTATGAAAACATGAGCAAGTACAGAAAAGGCGTCTTAAACCCCTTGCATTTCATGCGTGTGCATAGAGAAAGAAACAGAATTATGACCTAGGGTTTTTCACATAAGATTTTTCTTGGGTTTGGCTTAGGAGACTTTTGCTGGTCCCCTGTGCATGGATGAAATTCATCTAATGTAGGCAGAGAAAGTGCAGGCATGGCTGAACAAGGCATGGAGTGGTCGTCTTCTGCCCTTCAGGCAGTGTTCCCCAGCCTGAGCTGTAGGATGATGTGTTATTGCTTTCCAAATGTGTCCTTTTAAGACCGATGCTGCTCTCCTTCATACCAGTCTGAAGTGATTCTATTGGCTATGGTGGAATTATTCCAGATTTCACACCTTTTTAACTGAGAGCATAAATTGACCTGTATGTGTTGCATTTCCTCTATTTGGTAATTATTTCAAGTACACTCAGATTCGCTAAATTTCCACAGGCAGGCACATTTGCAGCATGGTGTTAATAAACAAAAAGATCCTGTGATGCACAGTTTCAGGACTGCACGAGGCAACTGCTCAGAGTTTGGCAGCCATCCTCTGCGGGTGCCCATCCTCCTGGAAGTGCTGAGGAGCTCTCCTCGACACGCAGCAGACTCTGCAGCACAGGGCAGGGCAGTGACTCAGCAAGGCAGATTGCTGGGCTCCTCTCAGCCGCCTTTGGCTCCCACCGAAGGCAGGATCCAGTTCAAGGTTGCTGTGGTGACTGTTTTCAAAGCTCTGCCTGGAATTCATTTTAGCTACCAAGAGACTGTCTGTCACTCCATGGCTACCACCTCCCACAAGAGCTTCATTCTGCTGCTAGACTGGAGCTGTTAGAGAAGTGTTCCCTGCAGACAATAGAGGCCAGTGGTCTGCTGTTTATACCCAATAAAATCCTTTTGCTTTCAGAAGTTCTTCATGGACGAGTATTTTGGCCCTAAGATGTTGTTTGGCACAAGTTTTGCTGGACACCGGTAAGGTTGGAGTTTTGTAGTCTAGCAGAGAGCAAGTTGCAAATTAAATCCAACTTTGGCTAACTCTGCTTTTCTCTAAATAACTACAGCATGTTTTGTTGGTTTTTTTTTAAAGCAGAATAATAGTGGAGCAAAAAGGAATGCATGCCTGAGCTATTTTCCTTTCTTTTCCCTTTCCATCAATCTTCTTTGTTGCTAATACACTGAAGAATTAATAACTGGTACGTTAGATAAATCGTGGTAAAACATTGCCCTAATGTGCTTGTAGCAGCAGTAGCATAATGAGACAGCTACTGTAAGAAAGCTAATCCTGAAAGTTAGGCCAGCCCAGGGCTAGGCAGACTAATTCTTCCAATCCCTGAAGATATTCAGGATTTTCATTCCTGACTGAGCTGCCTGTATCCTGTTTTCTTCCTCCTTTTGCATTAATCTGTATTTATGTTTTCTCCTCCCCTTTTCCTCATCTTTGCCCCCAAGTGTTCCTCAGCTTTATATGTTGAGTTTCCCTTGGCATGCCAGAAATCTGCTGATGAATACCACTTGTTTGAAAGTTGCATGCAAGATTTTTCTCTGCAAATGTTTTCTATGAAATCCAAGTGAGCAAGTATTATGTAGAACTTACCCGTGGCTTCAAGCCTAACTTTTCCTTGTGTGCATATGATATTTGCAGTATACATCAGAAATACACTTAGGGAACAACAGCAAAAATTGTCTGTGCGTTTGGAGCGTTGCTTGCTGGTTTGGATGTATCCAGAGGAAAAATATTTGAAGGATAGATTTAAAAAATAGGAAACAGCTTTCTGTAAAGATGAAAGCTATTAATCATTGAAACAAATGATCAAAAGAAGTTAGGGGATCTCCACCATCCAAGCTTTGAATTCAATAATGGATGCTTGGCTGGAGAAGAAGCACTAACGGGTGGCATTTGGCCTTTGTTCCAGAGCAGACGATTGAAGAATTTTGCCCTCAGTGTCTTCCCCCATAACTCTTAGGATTTTCCCTCGCCAGACCAGCTCTGACTGTTGTAGCTCACCCGTTGTGAATTGCTGTGTTAGTGCTGGGGATGTCCTCTCCTGGCCTGCCCCATATTCCCACTCTTCTAAAGTCTTCGGCATTGGAAGCCCCTCAGTGTTGTGATTGTGTGAAGATTTCTTTTGTCACTGACCCTAAATGTCTCAGAGCAGCATAAGTTCCTTCCAGGGAAGGGAGATCCCAGAGCTGTGGTAACTCTTCAAATGTGTTTATATGTCCTGTTTAACTGTTACATATTTCAGAAACAGAAAAATATAGGAGCATCTTCCAGTACAGCAGAGGTTTGGTGTCTTCATTTCTGAGTTCAAGTTGCTGTACCTTAGCTGGAGACAAAAGACCTGAAATTTCCTAATTTCTGAAATTGTTGGGTCTTGGTTGGTGCTTTTTTTTCCCCCTCCCCTGACATGCTTAATCTTTTGTAAACCTCCTTTTGTGGTTCTGTTCAAGCAATTACTGTAGAAATGAAGGTTTCTTAAATCAGGATATGCAAGGAAGATTTGAAGTAACACACTGATTATATAATTAATTCTCAGTTGTAAATTCATTTTGATGGAGTTAATTCTTTCCCAGAGGCTGAAGACTAGTTTTGGTCCACCCACAGTGCTGTAATCAGCTAAGAAATAAAGAAGAAAAAGGCCTTGAAGGAATGGAAGTTTTATGGCTGGTTTTAGGGAAATAGTGCCAGAAACAGGCAGGATATTTCATTTTCAATTCATGCAAAAGCTTCTGAGCTGTGGTCTTGAAATATCGGTATCCAAACCTAGTTTTCAAGCAGTATAATATATTGAATCCAAAAGAAATCAGAAAGGAATGATACCTGAAGAGGATGGAGAAAAATTGTCCGGGTGGGGATGGGGAGCTGTGTTTAGTGGAAGATGTATTTTGGATTCTTTTTTTACATTTTCCGTGAACACGACAGTGTTCAAGTATAGCTTTCTCTATGACAGTTGCCCATTTAGTAATAAATAGAGTCCAGTGACTGTCATCCTGATGGACTCTTACTGCTTCTGACAGTGTTTTGTGAGGTGCTGGCTTCACAAAGCATAAACAGCACTCCAAAACCTAAATAATTAGGAAAATCCTGTTTGCTGTACTTCATTCGTCTGCTTCTCTGTTGCTTAACCAGTGACCTAATAATCCTGTCCATGTGTTCAGACTGCAGGTTTCCAGAACAAAACAACAATAACAAAGAAACGACATTGACAAATTCCCAGGATTTTCAAATGAAAATGCACACAGTGCATACTGCAGGGACAGTTGCAGCCTATTTTTCTCTCTAATAACTGGTTTTATTTACAAGGCTTTCTAATCCCAGTTTGTCTCTGCCTTTACATTGGCTGGCTGTATTTTGCATCAGAAATTGAAAGCACTGTTGTCCAGGGGTGATTTTAGCATGCAGCCAGGTGAGCATGGACATGCAGTTGTCATAACTTAGGCAATGGTAGTTTCTGGTTTATTTTCTGGCTCTGCTTCGTGGCTGCAGCAGGAGTTGTGTTGTGTTGTGTTGTGTTGGTTAAACTGTGTTATCACCACATCTCTGAGCTCCATCGAGGACGTGTAAATGAAGTCAGCATGATGCAGATAGAGCTGGCAGATGATCTGCCTTGCAGCTCTGGGCAGCAAGAGTAGGCTTGCCCTGCAGTATTGCTTTATTTAAGTGGTTTCTTTACCCCTCTGCCTAAATTTGGACAGAATGAAATTCCCACTGTCTGATTTTCCATGAACTGCTCTCCAACTTCTGCTTCCAAGTTTGGTGGAAAAAAAGCCAAGTATGGCTAAAGGACCGTTGTACCATTCCAGTGAGGAAATAGTTAAATATAATTTCAATGTGTCATTTACATTTGAGCCTAACGAGATTATAACTGGAGCTGTGTGAAAATGACTTTTTGGTGCTATTTTCACATAAACTGACTATTTATTTATTTATTTTGTTCTGGGGTTATTTCACACCCCAAGGGTTTCATTTTTGTTGGTTGTTTTATTAATGTAAAAATACTCATTTTCACACCCAAATGTGTGATTATTTAAAATGCTGCTTCTATTCATTGTGCACTGACTTGCAACCCAAAGGCAAATATTCAAATGTCTGGAGCTTGATAACTCCATGGTGGTTTTGGCTGGCTTTTTAAACTCAAAAATTACTGGGAAGAGAAATGGGCAGTAAGTAATTCAGAGTGGTATAAGGGCTGCATTCGCATGCCTGCCTCTCAGCATCCAAGGATGGGTCACAGGTTATTCCAGCACACTCTGTAGAGTGGTGCCCTCTCTCAGGTGCACACAACCTCTCTCCTAGCACGGTAGTGCCAAAATTCTGGAGCAAGAGCCCTCACCTCTGTGGCCTTGGGTGACTTTAAACGGCCTCTGACCCTGTCCTGCCTGGAGAAATAATGTGGATGACAACACAGGGACAGAATTGCAGCAGTGTTGATGCAAATGTCTCTGGTCCGTGCTCATTCCACCCACCCTTTCCTCTGCCTTGGCTGGTGTGGGCCACAGAGAACAGGGATACAACAATGCTCTTTGCCATCATCTCCCCTCTCTGGGAACAGATTCGTTAAAACACAGCTTAAAACATTTTGTTGGTTTTTTTGTTTTGTTTTGGTTTTTTTTTTGCTAAATTGAACTGATTTTTAAGTGTCTAAATGTGATGTAAAATCAGTGTCCAGGGCTCTGCATTTTGTAATAAGTGAATGTTTTGCTGATTTCTTGCTAGAATATCTGCAACCACACCAATTTGCATGCCTGTATGTGTGTTAGATTGCTGGCAAAGAAATGCTGAATGCTGATAATTGTATACTGGTTTTCAAGCCTGATTTAAGTAATTTTGATTTTTAATTCATTCTGTGCTTCCTTTTTATTTCTGCACATGTGGAGTAATGTCCTGTAATGTTGTTGCCTAAAATAAGCAGTGAGAAATGAAGTTGAGATCGCCGATGTAAAGGGAAAATTACATTTTTTTTCCTTTGATTCTTTTTTTTCAGAAAAAGAATAAGTCTCTGTATACACAATGTTCAAAAAATATTGCATTCACTATCTTGCTGCTAATTTATATACACAAAACAGCATGGCTGTGGAGAGCCTACAAAGCTCAGAAAAGTGATATTTAGAAGTTCTGCACAAGAATATTTTTGTTCTGGAGGAGCACTGAGCAGCCAGCACTCCACACCAGGGGTGCTCAGCACCTCTTGTGCTTTGGCATGCAACTGGGTTCTTCAGTGAAATCCTGGCTGAGATCTTGCAGTCGAGTTGTGTTAGAAGGTGAAGAAACCTCTGCCCGTGTGTTGAGGAAAAGGAAGAAAATACAGGGATCTATACAAATAATGTTAGTTCTATGTGATAAACCCAGGGTGTTCGTTCTCTCCTTCCTTCAGTGAAATACTTGAGTTCACGGATGGATCAGCACTGCTGGAAATCTTACTTTCACCACATATCTGTGAACACCCTAGAAAATTATTAAAAGTTTTGATTTTCTGGTTTCTTTTGATTAGGAATCTGAGAAAAAGGGGCTAATTGAGAGAATCCACATGGTCCAAGAGATCATCATAGCTGTTCAAAGCATCCTGGAAGAAATAGCATCATTTGGAGAGAGGATTAAAAAGTAAGTAATACATTTTTCTTGCTGAGCCATGATTTGCAGTGGAGCAGAACCAGGAGGATCAAGGTGGAGTAAATGTCTTGCTCCAAAAATGGCTGCAAGGTGCAGCAGGATAACCTGGCCAGTCCCACCACTGCTTCTTCTCCTACAGTCTTTTATTCTAAAAAACCTTTGCAAAGCGCAGAGAAGAGGAGAAGCTGCGTGCTTTACTGATGTAGCTTTCATGTTTGCCTAAATTTCTGGTCTTACTTGTTTGTGATGGGGTGGGGAGTCACGGATGCCACAGATAGTGCTTGAAGATGTGAGCACAGAATTTATTTTCAGTCCCTTGACAGAAAGTAGGTACTGGTGGTCAGTGTTGCCTTTCCCACGCCCTCCCTGTCCTGACCTGGCTGCAGGGGTTACCAGTCACTTGTGTCCCTGGCCACCACATTGATCTTCTTCTGTCTTTACCATTTTGAGCTGTCTGCTTCCTGCTGGTGCCACGAGGAAGCCCAAAGGGGGTTTTCGGGGTCTCATTGCAGGGGGGGAGGCACAGAGGGTATTCCTGACCTTACAAAGGAGGGAGGTGAAGAGCCGAAAAAAAAAAAATTAAAAATCCCACACACAAACACACACAAACCTTTTATAACTCGGTCTTTATTGGGGCTTAATTGATCCATATTGTCTTCTGTTTTGAACACAAAGTGATGGTTTGTCACCAAGCCTCACTTTAATGAGGAGCTGGGTTCAAGCTAAAAATACAGCAACCGCATGTGCTGTGGTGGCACGCCGGACACCCCAGCTGGGGTGGAAGTGGCCCAAAGATGTATTCCAGTCTATGAACAGGGCACTGTTCTGCCCAGCTGCATGGCAGGAAGACTCAAAGCACTTAAACACTATTAGTTCTTGTATTCATTTTGGTAACAATGGTCTTAAAGAACACACTGGGTATTAATGTGGATGCCCGATGTAATTTCAGAAGAATTCTGTTGTAGCTCGGCAGTGATGTGCCATTAAAAAATTGCTATCAAAGTTTTTTTTGTAAGTGACAGACTGAATTGTGCTACAGTTTCCGTCTGTCACTCCAGTTACACAATCATGGGGAGTTTTCATAGTTTAACTCAATTGAGCTGTTTTGCTATTTTTTTTTTTTTTACTTTAACTTAAGCTGCATTGATTGATAATGATGGGTCCTCTCCCACCTATTTTTACTTAATATTTAATACGTCTATTGAAGCTTAAATGTAATTCTTGAAGCGTCCTATTAATTTTATCTGTCAAGGGAAGTTTGTCTTATTTTATAGCCTGATAAGTGGTCCAGATTCATTCTCTCTTCTTCCTACTCCCCGTGATATGATGAAGTTAGCAGGCAGATTGTATGAAACAGAGATGCCCAGATCCATAAATTCACCTGTGGACTAACTGGCATCCTTGCAGCCCAGGTATCTCAACATTTGGTGCAGGCCATAGGGTTATGTCTTACAAGGGCACAAAGGGACAAAGTTATTTCAAAGATGTGGTAGCAGTAGATCCTCACCTTAAGTCCATCATTGACTTGCAGATGAGAGGTCTGAGTGAAATAAAATCCTGTTTTTCACTACAATGTGGCCAAAGTCTGAAATGCTGTAGTAACTGAGCTTTTCAAGAGTGCTCCTCTTGGGAAAAATCTGGTGCAGATTATTGGAATGCAGAAGCTTGGGCTGCTACTGGCTTACTACAGCTTATCCAAGTCAGCTTCCTGTATTCAGTGTAGCAAGGAATTGTTGAAAATGTAAAGAAATAGGAGAAATTGTATATATATATCTGTAGACAGATTTATATGGAATATTATGGCCCTGATGTTATACAGAGAAATTACTCGAACTGCTCTTCCACAGTTTAGCATCATAATTAATCCAGTGCCAGTTATTTGCCGGTGCTGACTCTGGCTACCTGCCACGCCTGAGCCTGCCCTGACACTCATCTCGTGTCATCTCCACTCTGGCCCAGCGGAGCCGGCTCCGATGGCTCGGCCCCGGCACGGCCCCGTCTCCAGATCAGATAATCTGCTCATGAATAATGGAGAGCTGACTGGCGAGCGGAGATGTGTAACAAGTGCGACACATAGAAGAAGAAACAAAAACAACTCACTTACATGCCTAACAACTTCACTGAGCTCCCCAGGGCTCCTCTTCTCTTTCGTTATCATGATATCTGCCTCTCAGATATCTCCCTTAATCCATTATAACATCCAGAGGTAGGAATCTGCTTATCCACCTTCCAAAGGGTCTGCAATTTACAGCATTTCTGACTGCACCGAGCACTGCAAAGGTCATTAAATTATTATTGGGTAGCACAGCACAAGCAGTGTCCAAGAACAAAAATGTTGAGAAGGATTGTGTTTTTTCCTTACAGCACATTCAACTGGACGGTGCCTTTCCTCTCTGTCCTGGCCTGCTTGGTCCTGGCAGCAGCAACAGTTATTTTGTACTTTATACCACTGAGGTACATTGTTTTAATCTGGGGTAAGTACTCCACTGTGTCTCATTTGTATGAGATAAATACAATATATGTCTACAGAATGAAATCAAACAAGCTTTAAACGATCTGTTACACAGACAAACAAGTGCTGTTGCTTAGAGGTGAATAAAGATGTTATGAACTTCTTAAAATTACCATTTCTCCCCCCTGGGTTATCCGATAATTTGCTTTTCTTAGGGTTCTTTATAAGTTTCCAACAGCACCACAAGAAGAGCATTAGCCTAGATAAGCTACTTTCAGTGTTATTATTCTTCTGCAGGAAAGTAATTAGCTTCCTGGTGCTGGAGCCCTCCAGCTGGGAAATGGTAGGAAGTGGAGAAGATGTGTTTGCAGAGCTGGACCACGTAGATTTAGACCCTGGGAACCTTTTGGATCTGAGTATCCTGGCAGTCAGGACAGGTTGTGCCCAGTGGGACACATTGAGCATCTCCTTTTGTCATGGGTCAGAAAGTATTTGTATGAAGATACATCGTGAACTAAAAGAGGAACTTTTAAAAATGAAAACTTTCCTGGTGGTGTTATGAAGAAATGTGAGATCATCTTTCAGAGAAGGAGGTGGCATTCAAGGGCATAGGAGAAGGGGGAATGGCTTTAAATGGAAAGAGGGCAGGTTTAGATTAGATATGAGGAAGAAATTCTTCACTGTGAGGATGGTGAGGCTCTGGCACAGATTGCCCAGAGAAGCTGTGGATGCCCCAGCCCTGGCAGTGTTCAAGGCCAGGTTGGGTGGGCTTGGAACAACCTGATCCAGTGGAAGGTGTCCCTGCCTGTGGTAGCGATTTGGATTGAGATGGTCTTTAAGATGCCTTCCAACCCAAACCATTCTATGATTCCAGCTGCTGAAGGCTTTCTACATCTCCAAATGGCCTCCTGTCTTATTTAGGGTGCTAGCTTTTATCTCAGCCTTGAGATAGAAAGGTGTGGAGAACATAGTGCGGGTAAATCCTCACTGACCTACAGAAGCTCAGCCCTGATGTGGCTCTGGGTTGTAGGGACCCCCTGTCACCCCTGAGGCTGAGCCATCAGCTGCTGTCTTGGCTCTCCTGGATGTAGAAAAGGGAGGGAATGAGAAGGTGGCATTAAAAAAAGCCATTCTTGGGCAACAGCAACAAAGAAATAAAGGATTAAATCAAACAAAAGAAAGGGCAAAAGGAAAGGGGGGAAATTGCTGGGAGTAAAAAGTTCAGTAACAAAATATTGTTGTTCTTGTATGGAAGACATGGTGAGTACATGAAAACTGTACGTCCATTCAACATCATCTGGAGTGACAGGGCCTTCAAATATGATACATGTTAAACAACTACCCTGTGGCAAGGCCTCAAAAGACCTTATGGTATTTTCTGTTTTTTAAAAATCAGGTACACAGAAAATTGTGTTGTCATTTTGCTACAAGTATATGGCTTAAAAGCTGAATCTCAGATGTGAAGCGGGTACATTTCAGGGAGAGGAGAAGGCTGGAGCAGCCATCACGTTTGAAATCACTTTCAGGGAAACCACTGTGAGATTTTGAGCAGGGACATGATGGAATTGAATGCTGTATTATGATCCTCAGAGGCAACCAACATTTGAATTTTTTGCTGTTCTTTAAAATGGATTAGCTGATTTTCTTCACCTAGAAGACTTTATGCAAGGCAAGAAAAGACCTTGCGAACTCCACAGTAAAATGAACATTACACTCGCATGGATCTTCTGGCCACACTAGGGACCACCTCTGCCAACTGAAACGTAACTAAGTCCATGGAGGTGGACTGCTATTGCTGCAGTTAATAAGCCAAATTATTCACACAAAGATCAAACTAAAATAAGTTGTGATAAGGTTTTACAGTGTCCCACAGCATCATAATATGGCTAGCTTGGAAAATGTGTCTCTGCCAAAAGAGGATAAGCTGTGGCGGATGGGGAAGGGAAGCTTTCATTTTCTGAAGAAATGGAAGGAAAAAAAGCCATTTTCCTGCCCAGTTTTTTTCAGGGTCTTCCAGTTGCCTGGGCAAGAGGAGAGGGCATGGTTTTGGTCATGTAGGGTAGCAGATTTAACAGCACAATTGGTTTTAAATGTGTGTGTTCTCCCCAGAGTATCCCCCAGAATGAATTCATGCTGCAGTCTCTTTTCACCACTTTGTTGGCAACACATGATCCTGAAAGTAGAGAAATACTTTATCAATAATGTCCTCTACTTCCTCCAGGAGGCACTTGTGAGTGATTCCATGTGACAGGGAACATGTGTGTGGCTTTAACTCTGAGGCAAGGTTTTCACACTAATTTTTATTTCTGAATTCCTCTTCCCTTTTTCACCTTGCCTGAACAAATTTAGAGGGAGAGAGTAGAAAAGGGTTGTATTATTTTATTTGCCTTTATTTTATTTTTTTAATTTTTTTTTTATCCTAGGCATAAATAAATTTACTAAGAAGCTTAGAAATCCCTATGCCATCGACAATAATGAGCTACTAGATTTCCTCTCCAGGGTACCATCTGATGTTCAAAAGGTAAGTAATGAATGGCCACAGCCAACAGAGGCAAGGAGTGACACTGAGAGCGGCTGGGTGCTCCGTTTGGGAATACAATGCCAAAGACTTTTGAATAACGGAGATAAGGAATCCACAAAGGGAGGGGGAGAGAGTGTTAGAAGAGAGGGGGGCCAAAATCCTTTGTCAGAAGGATAAAATGATTGCAGAAAAATTATCCTGAAAAGACCTACTTAAAAATGATCTGGAAAATCACTCAGCGTGGTTACTGAGCTATGGTTTTTGTCACCTTTCTGCTCCGGTATTTGTACAGAGGGAGGAGAAAAATAGTCTCTTTGATAGAGATAACCATCCAAAAGGATTTACTGAATTCTCCTTTTCCTCAAGATAGGGGGAGGAATGGGGGGAATTATTTCTGTGACATTGTACTTGAGCTCCAGGCCTCCTTTGGACAATGCCTCGCTCATCTTTTTCTTTAAAGAAAGCCTTGAAATGTGTATAAAATACTCTACAGTTGATCAGATCAATCTTCTACCATTATGGAATTATAAGTTTTAATCTAACCAGAATCTATCCTCCCTCAGTTTCAGTCAAGTCTTGTCTCTTTTCCCATTTCTTTGAAACAACAACACTGTCTTCAGCAATCTCACCTATCTTCCTGGAAATTATTTGAACAATAAGTCCTTTTGAATGTCAAGATCTGTTTATTTCTCTTGGAGGAGGGAAAATAGTCTTGCTGGGTAATGAAGCCACACAATATAAAGGATTCTTTCTTTTGTTTTAACTAACTGGAATCTGTGTCCCCAGGCCCTGATCCTGATGCCCAGGATCCCTCTGACATTGTACCTTTCTCTGTGAATCCTGGCACTTCCCCTGTGAGGTGCTGCTCATTGGGAATAAGGGAATCACAATCTCACCTATAGTGACTTTATGCTATTGGAGACAGAAACTGAGTTGCTCACATGCAGTGTTGAGGTATCTGGTAGAAACAGGGTTGGAAAAAGCTGCTGGTGACATTTATCTCAAGAGGCCACCAGACTGGCTGGTGGCAGCACCAATAACTGCAAAGAAATCTCACCGTAGACTTGTGGGAGGAAAAAGGCTAAGCAGGAAGAATCATAGAGCCATTAAGCTTCAGTGTGTTTTTATTTGTTGTCTTTGCTCTTGTAGAGGCCACTGGATTTGCAGTGATGCTTTGCATATGCCCTTTAAGTGTTTATGTTTAAAGATAAGCTGCTTTTCTATTTATGCTTTATTTAACATTTACGCTTACAACATTTCCTTGAGTGGTTTCTATCATATTGGGATCCTCTGAGCTCTCCAAAGAAAATGATCATCATTTTCTATGGGAGGAATGATAAAAGTTCTTTGGATGGGACAAACCTTGGAGTTTTCCACTAGTTCTGAAAATAGTGGCAGCCACACACTTCAGGGCCAAGTCATCCATGGAAGCTCCAAAGCCCCTCTGTCTGCTTTGTTTTACGTGCTATCAGTGCATCAGCATTTCACTGGGGTGCTGCAATGAGTTAGAAATTACTGCTGTCTGTACAGTACCCATTTACAACCACATGTGTTGGACAGAAGACAGAGCAGAAGTGAAAAAGATGGCGTGTTCAGCCAAATTTTCCCCATGATTTCAGTGGGAATACTTTTGTCTAGCACAACAGACAATTTGGAGATTACACCATCCTTGACAGTTTACCACACGTGTTTTAACCATTATATTGTATATGAATTTTTTTTGAAAGGTGGAAGTAGCTTTGTCCAGGTTCTATTTGGGAGAATACTTTCCTTTTTTGAAATGATTAAGTATTTCAGCATCCCAAGGTCTGTGTGTGGTTTTGACAACTGTCATCTTACTGTCTATTGGGATCCACTTGAATTGAGACTCCTGAGAGAAGTTTATTAAACTTATAGGTTAATGCCAGAAAGATAAGAAGAACAACTCCCAAACCAAAACAAACCCAAAAGATCTACCCTACATTGCTGAAATCAGGTAGAACCCCATGTATCTCATTAGAAAAATCTGCTTTTAATATTTTTGTTTCAAGAAATGATGCATGACTTCTCAAATCCTTCCTGCAATTAATCCCCCATGTTCCTGTGTTTAGAAAATGATTCATTACTTTTGAACCTTCCTTGGTTTCCCTTGGTTTGTCCTGGGGGAGCCATTAACACACGCTGTAGTGAGCTAGAGTTACCTAAGTGCAAACGTCATGTCTGTTTGTTTTTACAGGTGCAGCACGCTGAATTGAAACCATACAGCAGCTCCAGCCCCATCAGGAAGAAGCGGAGCGCGCTATAGGATGCAGCGGGATTTCGGAATGCAGCATCTCCCTCCCTGCACCCCCGTGCACACACAGCACCCCTCCCCTCCTTCTTGCTTCAGAACAACACTAGAATCACTGCCACAGACTTTCTCTTTCTTGGAAGATGTGGTTTTTGATAAACACCTATCTCGGGTTTCTTTTCTGGGTTGTCTTTTTGGCATGGAGTCCCGAAAAAGAACAAGGTGAAACATGAATTAGTTTGTGGGGTGGGGAGGAGAATGGGAGAGGATGGTGCAACTGCACCTTTTATTTTTCCTTTTTCTTTTCCCGTTGATCGCAGAGACAAGGCTGGATGTGGCAGCACTCCCTGTATTATGTAGGAAGAGATAATTCTGTTTAGTGTAGCAGATCAGCTGAGCTGATGTGAGGAGATGCTCTGAACCAGTTTTTAACATATCCAGCAGATTTACATTAAGATATGAAAGCTATTCTTTTCTGAGTTAAATCACTGTGCCTAGAAAGGTTTAAGCTCTGAATTAACGAGACTTTGATACCCATCTTCTGTTCAAGCAGTGTACATTTTAAAAAGTTTTTTATCATAATTAGCAGAAAGAGCTAGGAGCTCCAACAGTATCTCAATATTTCATCCAGCACTTGTGGGTTTTTCTTTTTCCTTTTTTTTTTCCTTTTTTTTTTTCCCTTTTTTTTTTCAATATAAAAGGAAGTCTGTGGTTAACTCTTTGTATACTGGAATCATCGGAGATCCATTGCTGGCAATGGATGCATGAAAACCTTATGCTATGAAAGGATTAAGAGAAAAGGCTAACTCAGTGACCTGAAAAGACTCTGTTGGCTTGCCTTTTATAATTCCATCTCATCAGATATTTTCAGCATAACTGTTGTTTTCCTGTCTAAATCCAGAGGGGTCAACACTACAGATCCAAGAGAAAAAAAAAAACACTTTATAGCCTTAAAGAAACAAGTGCTTGTGCAGAAAGAGAGCACGTGCCCAATGACGTGGTTGTGCAGTAGTGTGCAGGCTTTGGTCCACCACTGATGTTGTCTTGCAGTCCTTCCCGGTGGTTCACAAGGAGAGGACCCGAAAGTGAAGTCAAGTGGAAACTGAGCAATGAAAAGACAGAAGAAGGGACCCCATTTTGTGTTCTGAGGAGAATGTGATTTCTTGCTTGCTTACCAGTCTTTTAGCAATTGTGCATTTGCTTTATATATTTCAGAAAACCACCATCATTCCTCAGCTGTTTGACTGGGAAAACTAAAACACAGAATCATGTGTAAAACCTGCTTAATTTTCTGCAGCCTTCAGTCCTTTAGGTGCTGTGGGACATTTTGGGAGTGACTTGTCACCACAAGTCCTTGGTAGCACAAGAGCTGGAGTTGTTGCTTTTGGTTCCCAGGCAGGGATTACCACCAGCATTCCCTGGGGTAGTTGACAGTACAAAGAAACAAAGAAACCTGAGAGATAGGATTCTTTTTGCCAGAAAAAAAGGCTTTGATAGTCATCTAATAAAAGGTAAAATGGTTAAAACCTTGCTTCTGGATTGGCGATCCAGATGGAGTTGTGTGTGGTTCCATAGCACAATCTTGTGGGGTTGTTGCAGGAATTTGAAGAAGGAAAACTAACAGCAGATTATCTTCCACTGGGTTATTAGCCAGATTCAGTAATTTTTCGTACGTTTATTTTTTGAAGTCCCACTGTGCCTTTGAATAAGGACAGGCACATTTTCATATACTTGATTGGCTAAAGAATGTATTTTGCTCATGCAAAGCTGTGTGTAGCTGCAAATGGAAGGATTGAGGAAAGATTATCCTGGTTTAAAAAGCCACAAAAATGCCTCTTTGTTTGCACGTGTGCTTGTGTACCCATGCATATACAGAGTTGTGTATAAAGAGTACATGTATAATGTATTTATAGGCGAGTGTGTGGGGGAAAATGGGTGAATATATAGATCTAAAAACCTTGAAAATGTTTATGAAAAATGCCAAAGATTCTAAAGCTTATCATCTTGCGTCTGTTCTTCTTCATTTTGTATCTTTCCCGGCATGTCTCTCTGGCTGAGCCAGATCTCTGCATGATTTGATTTACTTCAACTTAATGAAGCTGGTTGGAAAGAGCCCTGTAGAAATTACAAAATCTCCAGTAAATCTCCTTCTTGTACATACAATAGATGTCCACGGAACCCTTTTGTTAAACCAGTTTCTCAATCTTCTCTGTAAACAATGCCTCATTGTCTCGCTTAAAACTATCATCTGGTTTATCATACTGTAATCTTGTCATTTTGTAAGGACCAAAGTCAGGCATATTTAAGCAGGCGTGTGGGATCTGATCGTTGATTTGACTGAAAACATTCAACTGCAGGAAAAACTGTTTATTTATTCAGAAATTTGGTTTGATACTTTAGTAGTTTGGGGTTTTTTTTCTGTAGATTTTTCCACGTGGAACTGATTTCTGTTCAGGAGACAGGGTGATGTCTTTTTCTTCTTATTTTTTTGGTGTAGATATGTTGGGTTTCAGAATAATTTGTGTTAATTGTTATGCTGGA
Source organism: Eulacestoma nigropectus (assembly GCA_013397775.1). Classification (NCBI taxonomy): domain Eukaryota; kingdom Metazoa; phylum Chordata; class Aves; order Passeriformes; genus Eulacestoma; species Eulacestoma nigropectus. The sequence continues at coordinate 2,391,088 of VZTE01001668.1, forward strand.
GACATACCAAATGAAGGGGTTTGGATGGTCCAGTACCTATATATGTTGTGATGAGCTCTTTGTTTTGATAAATGCTGTTTGAAATACAATAAACATTTGAGGTTAAGATGATGTTTAATTTATCTGGATTAGGAGATATGTTTCCCATTCTTTGTGAAATACTGTGCTATAATATTTAGTATCTGACTAGGTAAGCAAGTACATCCCTTGGCAGTGCAGTGTAACAATTAACACTGGAGTTTGCTTGGAGTAAGGAGTGTAAGTGCATCTCCTGCTGCAGCAGGAAATGAGGTAAAGCCTTACCCCACCTACCTTCAAGTCTTTGCTGGGATTTTCTAGGCCCAGCTTAAAGGAAAGGAGGGTTATGTGCACTTACTGCACAGTCCACTCTTGAAACTATATTCAGATTTGTCATGTGATTCTTAAAGCAAGACTATCTCTCTGTGTCCATTTCCCCGTGCAAATTGCCAGTTTTTACATTTTTAATCTATTCATTGTATAGCATAGAAATAAAAAACTTACATTTTTACTTCAAGGTAGTTCAGGGCATTTGTAGTCTAAAGTCTCTAAGACCTGAAGCCATGCAGAAGTTTCAATCTAACTTTGAGTCTTTTGAATTGTTGAAACGTGGAGATAAGTGATTGTGAAGCATGTCCACTAGCTGTACAGTGTGTAGATAACTGGGTTTGACATACACAATATTTACTCACATTTGCCCAAATATAAGGTGCTGCTGAAGGTTTGGTTTTTTGGAATATTCATGAACAGGACTGAGGACTTGGCTTCCCTATGGATCACTATTAGCAAAAGTCAGTCACTGAAACACACCTTGTGGGAAGCAAGCAAATAACTGAGTAAAGCACAGCTGGAAATGCCACACACCTTTCCTTTTTCTCTGCTTGAAAGTCTACAGGTTTAACCTTCAGCCACAGCTCTGCTTCCCCCTCAGTTGCCTCCTGGGCCATCCACGAAGCAGAGGAGAGCCCAGGCTTTGTCCTGCTGCCCGGGGGTCCCACTGGCGAGCCCTGCCCAGCAGACCAGCACCCGGCACCCCTCTGCATGGGAAAGGGAAACTGCTTGTCCCCTAGAAATCAAAGTGGCTGCTGCTAATTCCCTGCCTGGGGTAAGACTACAACTCCCTGAACTGGGCTGTCCCACTAGAAAACAGAGGCTTGCCATTTAATTTCCTGTGCTCTGTATGGGGCTATGTTTTATTTTAAATTTTTAATTTGGAGGGCCTGATTCTGCAGGCGTTACCACAAGTGGAACTGGAGTTATTTTCCTATCAGACCAGTAGGTTCACACCAGGAAGGAATTTGGCTTCTCTGATACCTTAATTAAAAAAATTGACAAAATACATTCTAACCAAACCTTAACCTTTAGATTTTCCATCCTCTAACTAAGCTGATAGACTGCTTTGTAAACGTTAGCTTTGGCTTTAGAGACTATGGCATGTGTTAATAGTGAATCCTGTTCTGATTTAATATTGTGTGTTGTTTTATCTGTAAGGCTCCATGTGGTAGGGCCCTGGTGCACCTATCCCTGCAAATCACACAGAGGCCTGATAAGAATATCTGCTCCTCTGCATCCTAAAAGTTGCCAACTCAGAAGGAAGCTGAGATACTCCAAATGATTGTTAGTTTGTTGCAGATGGAGTGTTTTAATCATTCTCGAATTTGGGTAAATTAAGCCGGGTGAAATATGATTTTGGGACAAAGTATCTGCCTGAGAGTTTTATCAGTGTGGAATACCCTCAACAGTAATTGTGTAATTCAAGGAAAATGTGAGCAAAGGATATATTTATGTTTAATGTAAATATTCACAAGTATTTAGGAATAGTGTTGGAGTGAAAGAGAAGCCTCGTGAAGTTAAAGGGTTTTTAATCTACTTTTCTCTTTGATGCTTTGACTGAAAACAGCACAGCATTTCAAAAGAATTTAAAGGGTCATTTTGTTTTGCATAAAAGATGTGCTCATCTGACATAAATCATGGAAGTGAGCATGGGGAAGCAGGAGGTGGCATCCAGGTCTCAGTGTTTGCAACAGCAGCAGCACCTGGTCAGGCATGAGTTCAAATTCTCAGTGTGGCTTTAACCTGGGGGCTGGTGATTCTTGTTAAATTTTATGGGAACGAACGTTGCCAATCGGTTCCTGCGTGTTGGATTGAACACCTGCAAATTCCCTCTTGGCTGAACAAGATGGTGTGCCTCTTGCAGGGGAAGAAAGTAAGAGAAAGTAAGAAAGTAAGGTGTAAATTTTGTGCTGATGTCCTAGTGCAACCATCCTTCTAAACTCCTGAGGAATTCCTTGTAGAAGAAAGGACAGGCTCATGGACTGGGCACTTACATCTGGTTCTGGGTCTTACAGGGCCAGCCGTGGTCAGGTTTAGATGGTCAAGAGATTTTGCCTTTCACTCTTAATTATTGTCTGCTAGAATGGCTCAGGCAGCACATTTAAAGAGTGGCTTTCAGTCCAGGAAGGAAGCATAAGGCCCTGGCCTTCACTGGTTTGGGTGGTAGAGGGATGGGCATGGTAGGAAAGCTGTGCTAGAGAATGCTTCCCCAGGTGACCTAGGGACTGCTTAGCTGGGGATCTCTCCTCTACACTGCATTTGTTGTGATCAGACTTCTAGCAGATGAAAGAATAATTTTTTTGCTCTTGATGTCTGCATTTTGGTAAGTTACTTTTATGGTGGGATAAAACGTTAAATGTTGAACTGTCGTCTACAAACTGAAGATAATAAAACCTAAGGACTTCAGCCTGCCACTTCCAAATGCATGATCAGCCTCGATTCTCTTTCAGTCCCAAAGGATCCAAATGCCTTCAGGACAGTGCAAAGTCTGCTCACCAGTAATGTTACAGTGCCTTCAAAGATGCTGGTGGATAATTCAATTTCACACTCAGTACTGGTAAGTGAATGTAAGGGGAGTGTCTTAGTGACGCTTTTCTTTATTCCTACCCTGGGTATTTTTTTTTTAATGAGATCACACGGAAAGAAACGAAACAAATGATTTCTATTTCTTGAGCAAACGTGCTGCTACTTCGATCCTAGTTACTGTATGTGGAACATGGGATTTGACTGGTCTTTGACCTCTCACTGTGACGTAGGGCAACTGTTTTTATGGGCCTGAATCTGTGCACAGCAAAACCACGGTTTTTTCACTTGCTCAGTACTGCCACCTCCTAAAGTAAAGGAAATGTCTCATCCTCATTTTCAAGAGAAGATGCACAGTGGAAAGAGCATATGTTCCTACAGACAAAAAAAGCCTGTTAGATTCAGTGACTTGTGTGCTAAATTCTGCTTTGATCATGGCTGTCTGCTTTCTCCCTCCATCTTCTGTCTGCCTGTGGCCAGCTCGTTCCAGAGTGAGTATCTGAAACCACACAGCAGCTACAACCTTAGAAGAAGGGGTGGGAGGGGGGTGAAGTCTCCCTCCAGCTCTGGCAATAGACGACTTTACTGAAAGTCAATGCCATTCCCTTGCATTTATCACTGCCACTCTTGCTCTGCATATTTTTGGTATTCGCCATGCATTGTTAGCAGTGATTGTCATGTAATTAAATCACTGCTCATCACAAGAGCCTATTTTTATGCTGAGATAAGCATCAGAAGTCTGCTGCAGCGTCCCCCAGATCAATAAAGATGTTCCCTGTAGGATTACAAATAGTCTGGGGTTGTACGGGGCACTAGAATTAATTAGGAATGATTTCTCTTTTTCTTTTTTCTTTCAATACATTTTTAATTGTTTATCCATTTTCGATGGGCTTGTTTTTAACTCTGCCGTGATGGCCCAGACGCTTCTGTTCAGACCTTTTGAGCAGGGTATGATACCAATTTGGGCAATACCATTTGATGTAAGCAGTCACAATTATCATCATCTTTCCATAGCCATGTGTGACTGTTACTTCAAAATATGTTTTTGAATGAGGTATTTGCATCTCAGGCTTTGCACTTGAGATTGGAGTTAAATGGGTTTGTCAAATGATTGAACTTTGAGATCCAAACACAATGAGTAACCTTCAGGTGCTACTCTGAATTTGGTATTTTGATCAGAAGACCAGAGGGCAAGTGGAAAAATTGGGCCATTTCCTGAGGAAGTATTTGCCCATGGTCACAGAGTATGTGGCGGAAAAAGCACCCTGGATTATTTTGTTTTAGGCTTTCCTAGTCTCAGCTGTCCACTTTCCTTTGCATTGTTTTTACATTTTGTTCTGCTTGTGTGGCAAACTGGTTGTACCACCCTCCCTGGGCCATGATCCATAGGAGCTGTGCGCTATGTGAGACTGTGTGTGGTGAGACAGAAGCTTCTGGAGAGTGTCTATAAACAGAGTGGGAATGGCCATGAATGGATGAGGCACAGGGAGAGTGAAAGTCTTCTTTTCCACTGCCCTTCAGCCAAACAGCTGAATGCCTTTTCCTTCTGATCCAGCATCATCAAAAATGGAAACAACCTCTTCAGCTGTGCTGGTGAGAGGGTGTTTGCCCTCTCTAAAGCACAGGGAAAAAGTAAATTTCTTTTAGGGAATAGAAGCAGTGTCAGGATTCCTGTGGGGAAATGTAACCACTTCTCTACATGAAAAACCAATGAACAGTTGATGTTTTGCACTTTCATTGCTGTACTAAAGTGGTGTTCTTCATGAGCTGCACCTGAAGTGCACTGAAATCAAATGCCTGTGGAGCTCAAAGGTTTTGGATCAGTCTTCAAAACTCTGTGAAAGGGATAAATAGTGGCTAAATTTGCTGCTGATAAACTAGGTGCCCCTAATGCTGAGAGGATGGTGATGCCCTGAAAGAGGATTCCTCACAGTATCACAGTGTTCCATGGAAATTATTCTCCTACTAGTGTTAGGATTAGGAGACCCCATGCCCAGATCCACTACAGGAGAGATGAAATACTTTAATTTGGACCCATTAAGACCCAAGCCATGTGAGATTACTGCATCACAAACCAGCAGAAGGTGCCTGTGCCCAGAGCATGATGTGATGCAGCTCCTGTCAGGCAGCCAAAACCCATCTGCCTAGGGCTGGCATGGGGCAGCACAGAAGATCTGGCAGTCTCTGAACATCTCTGGGTTAAAAGCTTGCTGAGAACACTGAATGAGCCTCTTTTCATATGATCAGTCAGAAGGGATCTCCTGCACAGGTCACAATCTGCAGTAGTGGCTTGTTCTGTCCTCCACTGCAGCACTGAGCATTAGTAGTAGAAAGGGCACCATCATTCTGCTTGTGCCAGCAGAGCCTGGATGATTTCAGCACTTGCTCCTGGCTTACCCCATGCAACAGAAAATTCAGTCTTACCTCTTTTGCACTTGCCAGCCCCCTTCTTCCCCAGAGCAAAGGGGCTCTGGGGGATCTTGTTTGTCCCCTGAAGCTCTGCAGATCTGCTGCTTACCACAGGCAGTGCCCAGGGGTGCAAGGTATGAACGTGCTCAGAAAGCGAGGGCTCTGCAGAGTGGGATTTTGGCAACTTTTCTATTGCACGTGCAGAACGTTAGGCTTCTTTGCAGGGAATCTCTTTCCAAAATTATTTTGTTTTCTCACATGTTCAGTCATTTCCATCATCACTGTGTGACTTGGATTAAAGTAATTCAGAACAGGACACTCCTATAAAAGCCTCTAAAATTTTTATGAGAAATAATTCTTCTTATTGCCAAATTGTAAGGAGAGTTTGTCCATTTTTTTAGTATTATTATTAGAGTTTGGGTGTATGAGATAAATTTAGCATTGTCGCACATTTTAGTTGACTGCAGATTTTTGGGGAATGGTTGGCATCCCTGCTACACCAAAATGCTTGATGCTATGGAAAACTGGATTACTTAACCAGAGGGAGAAGTATACTGAGATTTTCAATGGGCAGTTGCCTTAAATCCAGCGAGCACCATCCCAGTCCTGCTGAGGTCAATGCAATTCTGCCTTTGTTCTGAAATTAGCCCTGGACAGCCTTGCTGGGTGGTGACCTCTGTGGCGGTTGCACGGTCACCTCATGGATAATTTGCAAATTGCCCGTGAACCATGTGTGCAAACGTGTCTGGCACGGTGCTAATTTACTGGCAAGGTCTGGGAACACGGATCCGACACTCTGCTCCAGGGGAGCTTCAGCCATGCCTAGCAGCCAGTGTAGAGGTTTGATTTCTATGCAGCATGTCAGGGATATCTGATGGATGGGGTCAGCCTCCCTTTCACATGTGTTTAGAGATCTCCAACCAGGCCAGAATTTGCCAAATGACCACAGTGGGGAAGGCATCAGAAATATTTCCGTAAATAAAACCGCTCCACAGCCCCAAAAATTTATCTGCATGGGTGTTACAAAACCCTTGTTCAGGGCTACAGGACGCGGCTGGACATTATCTGTCCTGTGTTCCGGCTGGGTTTATTTTGGGGTGGTCAGAAAGGAAATCCTAATGGAGAGGCGGGTGGAGCATTTTTGTTGAACCGATGTGAAAAAGAAAAATACCTGGCCCTTTGAAAGGGTTTGAACTCTTAGCATAAGGCTCTGGGAGATGGATGAATGGTCAGAGGGAGGTGACGGGCGGGTCAGAGGTCCTGTGGCATAACTCATCGCTGTGAGAAATCCCTATCTCCCAGTGAAAGTCTAAGGACTGGCTGGCAGCAGCGTGACCTGTGGCAGCCAATTCATCAGAAGGATTTCCCGTCTGAATATGCAGATGTGTGCACAATTATTTTACCTATCTTCACAAACAGGGTCCGTGTCCCTGCACGCTTAAATAAATCTTGGCACTGTCCTTTCCAGGAGGCATTTTGGGTTCAGCCTGGTTGCCTGCATCCTGCGTAGTTTTGTTCAGCAGAGTCCTTGCAAACAGCCCGTCTCCTCTTCCCTTTCCGCTTCCCCTTCCTCCTCCTCCCATCCCACTGCAATCACTGCTGCCCAGACCCATCCTTCACTTGCACAAAACTGATTTCTGTTTATGGAGCAGCTGGCAGCAGCAAGGCTTGAGCACTGAGCGATGACTAAGAAACAAGCCCACTTTTCCCTTAGCTGTCAGGAGCTTTTAGAAATAACACCCTCCTCTGAGGAAGTCAGAATAGCAACAGGAAAATAAGTAAAACCTATTATAAAACAGTTGTCCAAGAACTTAGGCACGGTGCGGGGTAGAGATCAATATGCTGTGAAGGTTAAATCTATTTTCACACTGTGTTCTATTTCACAGTTTAATGGTGTTTTAATGTGTCTGTCACTGAGCCCCCTTCATGTTATGCAGGTAGAGCCTTTACAAAGGAGAAATAACGTTGGCTTTACAAGCTTCACAGTAACATCTTATTTACCAGCTGAGATCTGACGCTTTTCTCTCTGGAGGTATGCCAGGGCTTGACAATTTTATTTTATTTTATTTTATTTTATTTTATTTTATTTTAATTTATTTTATTTTAATTTATTTATTTTATTTTTAAATCTATTTTATTTATTCCTTTTTTAAAAATTTTTTAGAAGACATAATGGTGGTGTAGCATTTGCAATAATTTTAGATGGCTTTTGGGGAATGCCTGTAGAGTTGGGAGCAGCAGGAGCATGTGTGTGCCTGTGTAGAAGGGACAGAAATATCTACTGCTGTTTATACAAGCTAAATACATGGAGGATATGCAGAATTCCCAGGCTTGAGTTTGCATCCAATTCACAGTAGTATATTTGAGTGCTTTAGCTTGAACTCAGCTGAGGCTGGGATGTTGGGAAGAGCATGGAGGACAAAGTAAAGGTTCTGAGAGAGGATGGAGGAAAAGGAAAGTTGATTTCAGCCTGTGCCAGTGGAAAGGATGGAAGGAGAGAGAGAGAGGGAGCAAAGGCAAAGAAGGAAGTGTGGTATAAATTCCAAGGTATGTGCAGTGCTAAAGCACACAGACCTGTCCTCTGTGTTTGGGCTGAAGAAATTTATATTTCTAAGGCTTAACTCACACCCTTTGTTTAGAAGAGGAGGAAGGAAAAAACCACTGTTCTGCTTTAATTATCTCTCTTGAGCTGCAGCTAGGGAAAGGAGAGGTTGGGATAGCCTAGTCCAAGGGCACTGCTGCTTCTGTGCTTCCGCTGGGGAACAGGGCAGGCAGATGCTCAGGTGTGCTGACCTGCTCCGTGGGGATGCTTTGACAAACCTCCCCCTGCCTGCGGCTGAGCCAGCAGCTGGACGCAGCCTCTGGCCTTTCACACCCCCTGCAATGAGGCAGGGCTGCACACACCTGTATTTGCTCCCACTGACAGGGCTGGGAAAGCCACAATTGAGCAGCTCCTCTGGTTTTGCCACCAGTGAATCTGAGTGCTTGTGTTTTCCAGAGGGACTTGCTCCAGACTCCTCGCATTGTGAGTGATGTGTGGAGTTGAGGGAGGACAACCTGCTTGTGCCAGTGGCTTCTCCTGTGTGTTCTCCCTCCCATCTTTTCTCTCAGCAGCTCCCTCACATCTCTGAGAGAGCACTCTCCTTCGCCTCTCTCTTGCCTTCCCACCTCTGTTGTCTTTTGCTCCCTCAGTTGCTCTTTACCCTCCTCTTCCTTTGTCTCGCAGCCAAATGACTTAGCTCTGCACAGCCTCCTGGGAGGGGTAGGCTGTGAGAAGGGAATGCAGCAGAGGAGGAGATATAATATTAAATCTTAGGAGCAATTTGTTAAAAACCTCACACTTCCCCTCAACTGGTTGCCTTGCCAGAGTAAAAGCCTTTGCTCTGTCCAGGTCTACCGAGGGCTGGTGCTTGTCAGAGCATGAGCTTTTAGACTTGCAGAGCATTGACTTGGCTTAACCTGTGCATCCCACCACAGTAGAAATATCTGCAGTGTGTGTTTTGGCTTTGGTGTGCTGCCTGCTCTGAGTTAATCTCTTCCCCCCTTCCGTTTTCCATTGTTGGAACAACAATCTTCTGCTGGATGCAGAGCTCAGCCATCCCTGTATTGTGGGGCCAAAACAAACTCTCTGCTAGCGTGTTTTCCATCCTCCACAAGTTAAAATACCAGTGCTGAGAGCAGCTGCCCTCCCGGGTGGGGAGCCTGTTGTCCGAAAATCTGATGACTGACTTCATGGGGCAAAACTTCGTCTCAAGCAATGCTGCTGAGAAATGAATTTGTATCCTTTGGAGCTGAGGGTGACTCACCTTTGGAGGGCTCCAGCGGTTCCCTCCTCAGCCACCACAGCCATCAAAATGCAGCCTGGTGAACTAAAACATCACCAATGTTCTGCGTTGCAAATTGCAGAGCTGAGCACTTGCTTTGTCCGTGGTTTCCAAATGGATGGAAACTTCTGAGAAGGTCAGGGCTAGGGACAGAAAACTTTAGGGAGAGTCCCAAAGGGCTGCCAAAAATAGATTCAGTCCATTTTTCTGCTCCAATTTTTCAAGTCCAAGGTAGTTAAGGATGGTTGTCACCCTTTGCTCAAAATCCCTAACACATTCACATCTGGCCTTGTGTGAAATGGTAAGAAAAAAATATTTTCTGCTTGGTAGCAGAACCTGTTGTTTGTATCTTGTGTCTTCGGGTTTTGGTTTGTTTTGGTTTTTTTCGTTGTCCTTTACTGTTTAGGGGCTATTTCACCTACTTCAACCACTAGACCAAGTCCATGGATATCTGAATTACAAGCTTGAATGTACAGTTTGAAAATTCGTCCAAGTGAGGTCACCTGTCTGAAAATAGAACTGGATACCTGTTATGGTTCTAATATTTGGGGAACGAATTTATGCAAGCATGCCACCTTAATCACAGAGTTCTAGATTAAACTGGAAGTTTGAGAAAGCTGCCTGATCAAATGGCTTTGAAGTTTAATGATCATTTTCAGAAGTAAAACTTTGATGCCTTGGGCAATCCATACCCAGGTGCCTTATATCAGGGGTTGGGTTTTTGGGAAAGTGACAAAAGCCACACTGAAGCAGAAATGCTTCATGACTGTAAACTCAGTTTCCTTCCTGCTTTATAGAGAAGAGCTGAGTAAAAAAAATGTTTGTTTTTTTTTGTCTTGTTCAAAACAAACTTTTACTGAGGTAATTAATGCAATGATATGGTTTGTTTGAAACCTCATATTTTCTGTGGATTTCCTTGTGAAATATTAAAATGCTGAAATCACAGATTAGAAGTAAATAAGAGGTTGGAGACAGGAAGATACCCAAAATCATGCAAATTTTAAAGGAATCATTAGCACACAGGGATATGATAGTTTAGTGTTGGCTTATTCTTATTTATAGAAGCTAATAGATGATTTTCTAATGCGAGAGAAGTAATGTTTCTGGTAGCTGAGAGAAGAGTTTTGCATCTCCTGCTGTGAGAAATTCAGCATTCCCTTGGAATTAGAGGGTTTCTCCATAGGTGGGTGTTTGTGTGCCTTAGTTGTGTTCTTGAGTGCTTGCTGGGGCTCATTTGCACGGTCCCGTTGGGAACAGAGGATGGTGGCAGAGGGAGACCAGAGATCCGAGAAGCTCCTGGAAAAGAAATGGGTCTGGATGCTCCCAGATAGAGGGACAAGAAAATTACTGAGCGTCAGCCAGGACAGAGGTCCTGTCCAGAGAGAGAGAACTGTGCAGGTTTGCTGGCACGGTCCATAGAGATTAATAATTTTTAGAGTATAATTTAGGGGTTTTTTCTACATATTCTGTTGATTAAGCTTGGAAAGTATTTTCAGAACTTTTTCAAATGAACGTTTGAAAATGCTAAATGGTGTCACATGGAGACCTTATCCTGATGGAGTTTCATGAGCAACCTGAAATGCCATAGTCCTGAACTGTGAGGTAAAGAAGTTCTTCAGGAGTTCATAGCCATTGCATTGCATTTCATGTGATTTCCATTGGACTCTGACTTGTTGAGATTTTTGGCTTCTTGAGTGCATTTTTGAATTCATGTTTCTGACACTGATGTTAACTTGTGGCTGCTCATATTTTCCAAGTGTCTAAAATTTCCTTACTTCACATAAAATTCTCTCCCTGTAAAATTGACCCTATAAAACACCTGAGATGCATCAGCACCACTGAAGCAATTTAAGTGAATCCAAGTATGTGAAAAATGTTGTTTAAAACCCTCACCTAGACCTAATACTTTGTGAAATTTAGTGGAGAATATACATTTGAGATACTTATAAGGATAAAATCAGTTCATAACTTGATAATAAGTACTGTGATACAAATTTGTACATTGCTCTGAAGTGCTGAGACCTTCTTGCCATTTCTATATTGAAGAATCACCAACTTAGTTATGTTTTATTTACATCTCCGGCTATGTTTCATTGCAAGACTTTGGAAAATATTTAGTAACAGTGCAATAGTTCTGACAGTAAGTCAATGTAAGATATCATAGAAAAAAAAATTCTCAACAATTATCCTTCCCACCCAAATCTTTTCTTAGAAGCAGTATTAGAAAACTTTAATGGCATTTTACTCCCACCATAGGCAAAAAGAGTTTTTTTCATTGACTTGAAGGGAAGAAATGTTTAACCCCTTAATTTTTGCATTAGCAGAAAGGAGTAGTTGAGCTGTTGGTGGATTTTGGATTGAAATGGAGTTATAATAAATAAGCCCGGTTCCATTTAACTGGAATTGACCAGCTCTGCAGCTGAGGTTCTCTTTCTCTGCTTGCACACCCCTCTAAAAATATCTGCCCAGGTGCCATCGGGATGCAACGAAAAAAGGAATCTGCTGATTATAAAGAAGTTGCTACTCTGCTGCAGGCGATGCAGAGGCTGAAACGTGATAGTCCTGGCCCTGACACGATGCCGACGGGAAGCCGGGAGCTGTCAGAAAGGTCAGGATTTCAATGACGTGTCTGTGCATTTCCAGTGCTCGCTGCATTCCCTTCTCCTGCTCTGTTCTTTCCTTTCCAAACCCCTCTGGAACAAGCACATCCTCTCAACAGACTTCCCTGGACAAAAAAATGTAGATAATAAATAAATGGGGAAAGTTTCAAAGTCAGAAATCTCCTTCAAAGCCTCGTGGAAGGAGATCTATTTTGGAGCATGAAGGCCATTCTGGATCCTTGAGCTTTCTCTCGCAGCTCTCTTTTCCATGCTGAAAATCTTGTACCTTTTATTTTTCTAAAAGATTTGCTAATGCTCTTCTCATCCTCTGTCCACCTGCCAGCTCTTCTCACAGTTGTTGCATTAAATGACACATTTACAAGGTGTGATTGACCAGGTTCAGGTCTGAAATTCAGTCCACTACATTTAAAAATCTGATTCATGACTGCCAAATTACATCAACTAAAGTGCAAATTAGATAAACTCAGGATACCAGTTCTCACCTGGATTTCAGCCTTACTTGAGAGCATCAAATTATCTACACTTCTGCTATGAGAACTCAGTGTGGGCTGCAATATCTGTCTGGGGAGTTGGAAATGTAGCAGGGTTAACTCCTCCTGAAATGGATCTGACCAGACTGCCCAGGTCACACAAGACAGCTGTAACATGTCTAGGGATCAAGTTGTGGCCTTCTGTAACAATGATAGCATCCTTTTGAGCAGATTGCTGATTTTTTTTTGACACTCACAAACCCATAAAACATTACCAGTGAAGATGAGGATTTCTGTATAAATGTGCGTCTGTGAGAATGGGCTTGATCTTCACAACAGTTTTTTTGGATGTACACCCATATTTCCCTTCAGGTTCACATGTTTAATGGTTTATTTGAAACCAGTTGCATATTTTTATCTTTGTCTTTAGTGAAATATTTACATTTCTTCAGTGAACACTGAACAAAGTCACAACGATTAATAAACACTTAACAAAGGCAAAAATAGCCCTCATATCCACATCCATAGCTAGTCATTCCAAGCAAACTTTTTTTTTTTAGACATATATTTCTACAGCCTCTTTATTAGTGCTATTTTTCCAGATTTGATCTTCAGGTTAAGCTGGGACTTCCCTGTGTTGTGATCCCATTTTACAGCCCTGCCACGTGATGCCCAGGAGTACAACCAAGAGCTTCTGCCTGGAAGCAGGTGAACCTCACTTTGACTGGAGCAACTTTCATCCTGCTGGTGGGTGCCCCGTGTAATGAAGTGTGTGTGACAACATGAAACATCTTATTTTCATCCCTTACTTTTGCCCATTTTTGCTTGCTTCTGAACTTGGTAATGATTGCAAAGCAGCAGCTGGGAAAAGTCACATCTCTTGAGTAATACATGGAGGTTTTTAAGCATTGCTAAAATCAAAAGAAGCAATGAGCCAATCTCAAAAAAATCACCAGCAAAACATCAAATGGCCAGTAGGATTTTAAATGGCCCTTTATTCCAAGAACTGGTAGCTCTGCTTTTGTGTAATCATACTTAGATGTATCATCATGTTCAGAGGGAGAAGTCCCACTCTTAGGAGGCATGTTAGTAAACAAGTAAGCCAAGGGATGTGAGGGAAGCTAATATCTTTTATTTGAGACACTAATCTCAGTTGTGGGCAGGGAGACAAGATTTCAAGTATTGAAGCCTATTGTCAGGTCTGAGACAACATGCTGGTTTTCTGGTTGCAGCTCTCCAGGGCTGATCATGTCTGATTCTACCTTAACACATAAAACCACTACAACGAGCTCCAGATCTCTTTTAGTGGGAGTTTCTAGTGGTAACACAGTTGTTCCATTAAATTCTTTAAGAATGAAGAATTATTCACAGCTGCTGGATTATGAACAGGACACAGCCTAAAAATGAAGCTAACTTTGACTTTCAGTCTGTTTCTTAGCAAACTGGTCATGTGTTTTCCCAGCAGGATTGCCGGAGTGAAAGTGTCCACTGTGTTCTGGCCCAGTGTAATCTGCATTTCTAATTAAGGCTATTTGCAAGTCCACTTATCTGACATGTGCAAAGAACAAATAATAAAGCAATGAGAAAGTAGCAATCAGCAATGAAACCTTTGTTTTAAATTTCCTTCTTTTATCTCTCTCTCATATAAATGTCGAGTGCAGATAGCACAAAGGATGCCTTGGCAGTGGCATTCACTACTGCAGAGGGTTGGGGCACTTTTTGTTGTTCTGATCTGCTTTCCATCTCTAGGTAGTTCCCCATTTGGGTGTTTGATAGAAATGTCTCTGTGTGCTTTTAGATCCTGCTGGTTTGGGGTAGTTCAGCACCTTGCAGGGCTGGGTCTGCAGCTGCAACTTGGCATTCATTCACCTTAAGGACCCTTCCCTCTTGGAGCTGTCCATAGTTGGTTCAGAGGCAGAACCATCACCATGTTCAAAACCAGAGCTTCCAAAATTGCTCACTTCTCAGGTTTCCAGTCTTTGTTCTCTTACCTCTCTTGGAAAGAGAAGTGGATTTTGAAACTCCTTAAACAGTTTATACTCCCAGGTTTTTTTGTTTTTCCAGCCCTTTTTTTTTTCTCATCACTTGACACATTTTTGCAAACAGTCTCTGCTTGCACCTGAAGCCTCACATAGAAACGGAGCTTGTTTCACCTGCCTTTCCCCCCTTCCTGCTTGGTACCTCCTCACTGGCTTTGGCTCTGATGTTTGCTATCCATGCACCACACTCTTGAAGCCCCAGGCTGGATGAGAGACACCCAGCCTGCCCCACTGCATAGTCTGGTTACCTCTGATTTGGGAACTGCTCAGAGATAGGAGAAAATAAGGTGAAAGCCAAATCTCCAAAGGTGTGAATTGTCAAGGGAAAGGTTAAACCCACCTTCTTGGAGTGTGGATTGCTGATAATTGCTCTGAGAGTTTAACAAATGAAGTTGTTCTGGACCAAAATTGAATTTAATTGGAAAAGAGTTTCCAGTGGCCTCTTGTTTCTCTTTTCAATTTTAAGTATAGAAAAATGCTTCAAAGTGTTTAAACACCACATTTTTTGAGTTGCCTAGGGAAACTGAGGCTGTCTGTTAATTTTTTTCAATACAAAATTAAACTGGAGGTAAATTTTAATGTTTATTTTTAGATTTACGTTTCCAGGGCTGCGAGAACAAAAGCCTTGAAGATGTATTAGCAGAGAAGTGCTCTGAGACACCACAGCCTCCCCCTGCATCCAAATGTCGGATTTAGAGGAGAGGTCATTTGGGGGGTTTGATTTAACCCTTGAGACTTCTGCTGTTGCAGAAGTCAGTAAAGGCATGACCTGCAATATTAGGTCTCAGATTCACTCCACAGGGCTTTTCTCCTATGACAATTTTTTTCTGAAACCCCAGTACTCAGTCCTTCCTAAGTACATTATCTAACATGATGTATCCTGGTGTTCAGAAGTTGCAACAGGTTTGTCTAAATCATGAATTGCTTTTAAAAAGCAACAAAATTTCAAGCTCTGGGGTTTTTTTTGGCTCCCTCTCACTGCTAAACCTTTAGCAGTCCCTTCTTTCTATTATTCATGATTCTCTGCTGTTCTCATAAGAGGTTCATGATGATTTTTGATTTTAGAAGACAGTGCTATAAAAAGCAATTAAAAAAGTCAAAGTATCAATAGACTTGTGATATATAACCACAGGACTTGGCAATACTTCATTTTCCTTCAAATTTAGTGTCTTCTCATGCACAGGTTTTCTCAGATTTTTCTTGTGTAGAAGCAAGTCTGGAGATTCAGTTTTGCCGGGCATAATATAGAAACAAGAAGAGAGAACAGTGGACCTCTGCTATGATGGGGAAACCTAATTTTTGTCTCAGTCCTTTGATGAGTCAGTGCTGGAGGGATGGAGAAGCTTGCTCTTGTGATCAGATGGAGGCAAGCTGGAACTGGGATGTGTAACCTGAGAGCTCTTTTTTGTGAAGAGACAGCAAACATAACTGGAAGGAAATATTCAGAAAAGAGGTAAATAACCTGTGAAGTGTTTTGTCTTTGTCCTTTTTGGGCTGTTTTGTCTATTCATTGTTGTATTACTCTGTCCATTTTTGTTGCATCCAAAGTGTATCAAACACAGCACCATTTGTCCCTTTCATGATTCCCTCTACCCTTTGGCACTACAGTTTGCAGAACCGCTTGATGAACAGGATGAGAGACAGATGCATTTCAGTCATTTCTCACCTTATGCCTCTTTCCACGGTCTAAAATTCAGCAGGATCTCATCTCTGGTGTGATTCATAGCCAGGAAGACAAGAACACAGCTGGAGGCTCCAGTATGCAGGTATGAAAAGGAGGGGAAACATTTTTATGTCGCTGTTATCACCAAAAATAGATCTGTAAGACCAGTGATGGAAACCATCAAGACTAGATACAAGTAAGAGAGAGCAGAGGTGTTAGCTTTTGTTAGCTGCAGAGAAATAAATGTTAGGGACAGATAATCCCAACCTGTGACACGCAGTTTTTATTTTCAATATAGCCTTAAAACAACGGTGTGTAAAAGGAGAATTTCCCACTTCTTCCAGTCATTGCAGAAGCCCAAACCAAGACAAACCACCTGTGACCCTTGACAGATCAGACCTGAGTAAGTCTCACCAACTATGAGGACAGGGAGAGCCCACCTCACTTGCCCGTCACAGGCAGCAACACTGGGTGCATGGGGGTAAAGACCTCTGAGGTCCTCCTACTGGGAAAGGTCAGGAGAGCATCGCCGTCTCTTCCAGGAGCTCCAACACCAAGGGGAAAAATAAATCACACAAAGCTTAAATAGGAAACCGCAGCTGCTGTCAGATTAAATCTGTTACAAGTGCATTCCACTGCCTCGCTGAACAGTGTTTTATTTCACACCTCAAAATGTGAGGCCCTGTGCCACGGACTTGCTCCTTTTCCTCTATTCCCCCTAGATGACTTAACAAGCTGAAAGTGCAGCTGGAAATTAATGCTTCCTGTCTTTTTAAATAATGTGACATTGAAATCCTGGTATTAATGCGTTGGCATTTAGCATGCCACAATATTTCAGTTACTTTGCAGTGGTTGGGGTGCAGAAGTGTTATTACAGCTGTTCTGAAATTCTGACAAAGAGGTGCATTTCTCTCTTCTTTTTTTTGTTTCTTTTTTTTCTCTACTCTGTCCCACCATAATTGCTTTTTGCTGCATCTCTGAACCGTAACCATGGCGATCCGCCACATTCATCAGAGGACCCTCTTGTTGTTTTGCTTGTGTGAATGTAAGAAGGGGAAAAAATATAAAAAATAGAAAGAAAAAGAAAGGAGGCATAAAATATTTGCAGAACTTTCAAAACAAAAAAAAAAAGCACAGATTTTTCTTTTTTTAATCCCTCCCCCCTTTTTTTTTCCTTTTCTTTTCCTAAAGACAGAAGCTGCATTGGAGAAGTGGCCTGGCCAAAACACCAAGGACTTGTTCATAGCCTAAAAAAGGGAGAGGAGGAGTCTGGGTTTGGAGGTGTCACTCTATGTGAAAAACAGACTTCGATAACTGGAGCTTTCAAGCCATTCCCCCCTGAAAGGAGGAATTGTTATGTGTAGAAGGGGCAGGAAAGGTTGACCCTTTTCCATTTCTGTCTGATGACAAGCTGGTCCTTGTTTGGAGAACAAGTTCATGCAGAACATCATTACCATAAACTCCATGCCATTTCTGACTGGGGAAGGAGAAGCTGCTTGGGTTTGGACTGGAGCTGCCCTTTTCTGGTTTGCTGGATGCATGGTCTGTTCCTCATGCCATGGGTGGTGAGGAGGGAGAGATGTTGAAACCATTGGCTGTGATGAGGCAGGCAAGAGGTGAAGAGGAAAGGGAATGTTCTTGCGCTGAAATATTTTCCTGTGTCTGACACCTCAGTAGACTTCTCTTTGACTGCTTCAAGGAGCTTTGGAAATCAGCCTGGAGACTTTCATGTAGAGGGACTTGGGCAGTTCATGTTTGCTCTTGTCCTGGAGCTACTTAGAAGGGATAGGAAAGCTGTCTGACATCCAAAGTGTCCTTCCACAAGCTTTGTACACCCAATCCATCACTGCTGATGGACTCTTCAAGACACAAGGAAGAAAAGCCAGCAGTGGTTGTCAGAGGGTCTTCCTGGAATCCTGTAGTGTGGAGCATGGGATATGGCATAATTTCCAGTGTCCAGTCTGTCACATGAGATGGCTGGAGATGAGGGTTTAGTGTCCTGTAAAACCTGGCTGGTTTAGCTATAGAAGGGAGTAGTCCCCCTGTGGAGGTAACACAGCTAATTTCCATGGAGTAGAAACAACTACCTGACATTATTTTGCTATCCTTCGACATGACAGCCTGGAATGGAGTGATGAAGCAGCTGTGCTCTGGATCCTATGGCAGCACAGGGTGATTTTGAGAGATTTCCTAAATGTCCTTGCTGTGGCAGTCATCTGCAGCAGTACCCAATTGTCTTGTAAAGCAGAAGCTCATGACATAAAGCTTCATCTGAATGAATAATTGCATGTTCCAAGGCTGTAAGCTGTTGTAATCAGGGACTGGGCTTTCTTTTGGCTTTGCAGCATTTGGCACAGGGGCTCTGGTGTCTGGGACTTCAGAGCAGCAACAGGCTGGTGCGATTCACCCCCAAGCCCAGTTTGAAACTCCTTCAGTCTTGTGTTCATGCCCTAGTAGCGCTCATCAGCAGTGACTGTGGAGTTGTGGCAATTAGGGGAGTTTTCTCCTCCTTCTTTGCTCTCTCTCAGTCAGCTGCACCCTCTCTAACTTCCTCAGCGGTGGTTCTGGTGGATCAAAACCTCTGTGTGTGCTGCCAGTGCCCCAGTTCACGGACTGGGATCTCAGCACACGCCCAGCCCGTGTCACTGGTTTCTCCCAGCTCGCTGGCCCATGCTGGCGCTGGCCAAAGCAGGGGCAACACATCTCTCCTGCCATCAGCACAGAAAGCCTGGAGGAGGCAGGAAGGTTCCTCAGGCAAAGCTACTCACTGACGTGCCTCAGCATGGGCATTTGCTGGCGAGGCAGAGCCACCAGAGCATTGCTCAGTGACCTGAGAGGTATTTGGTAGGAAAATGTCTGGTTCTGTTCTCGTCTGGGAGCCATTTGATCCGTCCCCAAAGATGCAGCATAGCAAAGGCCCTGGGGCCCTCCCATGGGTGACAATGGATACGCTGGGGTCTGCAGAGCAAACCGGGCTGTCTACTAGTCAAAAAGTCTTAGAGACCCGTTTGTAGGTGGGATTGTCAATATAGAATAACAAAGCGAAAAGCACTCCGGGCTAAATGTTATCAGTGATTATTTTTAACTTTATTTTTACTGTTTCTGATGTGTTCTTCAATCTGTCTTGTTGATGTTTATTTTTCCGTTTGCAGTAAGGGTCATATGTCGTGCCTCCCTTGCATCAGGTGCCATACAACCATGTACTGTCCTTCCCCCAAACAGTTCACGAAGTCTTTCTCTGGGGATGAGCTCTCACTGGCACTGCAGTCACTGACTTATACATGCCCTTTAACAGGAGTTTCTTTAGAGGGTGTAGAACTCCTTAATTCTCTTATGAACCTCTTAATTGCAGGTAAAACAGGACATAAAAAGCGCAATAACATTTCAAAATATTTTCCATATTCAAAATTCACAATCAAAATTCATAATTATTAGCAACACCTCAAAATCCAGTGATTTGGATATTTAAAACAGGGAAGTTTATTTGGCCTGGAGTTGTTTTCTTGCTTTCTGCCTTTTTTTTTCACATGCTTCTTCCACATTCCCTAAAAACCTGGGACCTAAACGGTAAATTCAAAATAGTTTTTCAGATATTTATCAGCCATAACATAGAACTTTTAAAATGCTGAAAATTCCCTGCTGAATTCTGGAGAAGTGTTCATCTACGGACGAATGCTCTGTGTGTTGTTTGCAGGGGGCAATCAGAGGACAAAGGTAGAACCTTTTATATGAGTAGGACCTGTGCTAAAGCCTGTTCCACCATGTTTGATTAAAGATTAATTGAGTATATATCTGCAGATGTAGAAACCTACTAGTAAAAATTTATATAAAGCTACTCACTAAATAACTTGAAACAAGGTAAATTAAGTGATGAGTAATAAAAAGTGAAACAGCAAATTTTTATCGAAAAACTGTCTTACCTTTTTTTTACAAGGAAAATAGGACAATGAAGGAACTATGTGAGGTCCCACTGGACCATGTGAGGTCCATCCTGGGAAGCTGCAGGAGCTCTGGGAATGCAGCAGCTCATCTCAAGGAAAAACGCCCATAGGATGAGGTGGGCTTTGGAGATAGTTGTGGATGTGATACAAGCCCGAGGTGCCAATTTAAATTTAACTTTTTTCTCCTAGAAGTCAGCAATGCCTAGAGTTTTCAGTCTTCTGCAGATGAAAAACAATAAAGAGGTTCTACAGGGATGTGTCTTGGTGGGGCTAGGAAGGTGCTCTTTCCATTTTGCTAGCCTCTGAAGGAATTGCTCTAGTATAACGTAAGTTCTGAGCCACAAATGATTTTCCTTTTTTTCAGCTCTATTTTGGTTTTTATGGTTGAACACAAAATAAGGCTCAACAGGGCCATTTGGTGGAGCTGCCATAGGCTTGAGCTTTCCACAGAGCAGCACTTCAGCGGTCTGTGTGATGAGCACCAGAAACTGTAATGCCAGGTAGAGCAAATAGAACTCAGAGCTGAAAATTAAATATTTTTAATTAAAATCCACATCTGCAAGCCGCTCGCTGAGAGCCAGGGTTTGGCTACTGAATTCTTCTGCCACTCTGGGATCACCAGTGTCAGAGACAGTAATTCCAGAGAGGCTGCCAGCAGATCTCGCTGGTTAATATTTAAAAAGGTGCTGGCGCCCGACGGAAAATGTTTTGTGGAATACTCTATCAGGAGTGATTGTATCTGCTTGTGAGTAGCTTCGCAGGTGGAGAGCGTAGCTCTCACTTCTGTCAGGGGCAAGCCTGGCCTTGATGCAGGTTCCGAGACGTCTTGGCGCTCTTTTGATGCGAGGGCCATCATTTGGTGTTATGCCAGCAGTGAGCTCAAACTAAGCCATCCTCAGAGTCCTTCTAAATTGCTCTGACTGCTCTTTCCGTGGCCTTGGGCAGCATCTCTTGACCATCTCTCTCTTTTCATGCAGGAGGAGGCTGAGAAGAGATGGATAATGTGTTGGTAAGGTTACCAAGCCGGGGGTTTGTCCTTCATGTCCCACGTGCCCCATGCTGCTGCTGGCTCATTCCCCTCCACTTCCTCCACTGCAGCCTTGGCCACCCCACAGCATCCCCTGAGAAAGGCTTATGTCTCTGTGTGCACTGAAGAGGCACTCTGGGGCTGAAAATGCATGCCAGGAAAGATTTTGTTTCACCATCTTTTTTTGTTTTTTAATGGAATAACTGAATCAGTCTCATTCCATCCTTCCTCATGCAGCTACAGAGGCAAGGGAGAGCTGAGCAGGAGTTAATTACGTTCCTCTGCACCTCTCTGTCTATGTTATAGGCCATAAGAGAACAGATTTGAAGCCTGTTAGCAATGATTTCAAAGCCAGAGAGTAGAGCAGCAGATTCATAACTGGTTAATATGCCTCAGATCTCATCAGCATTTAGCAACCCCCTACCCTGCCTTTACTGCTGTGTTGGTTTTCTCTGCAAATGGATCTAATAGTATGTTTTTTGTGAAAAACAAACAACAACAAAACCTGTATCCTAATATCTTTTAGCAGGGAAGGAATAACGTTAAGTGACGGATTAAGAAAAACATGCCAGAAATATTTAGAAAGGCTTTGGGGAAGTGAAGTGTTAGAGCTTTCTGTTCAGTTCCTAAATTTCAGGTTCGTTGTTTAGGTTTGTGTCTGCCTAAATGAAGAAACAGGAGTGGTAAGAGATAGATGAGAATTTACAGACTTCAAACATGAAGATCTCTGCAAGACAAAAGCTTGTCACCCTCATCTGTCTTCCTGATCAGTTGGGAAACAAGACTTAATCAGCTGAGACAGTCTGAGCAAACTCAGATAACAAAGGGTTATCGTTCAGCTTTCTCTAAAAGTGGCCAGATTAATGCTTAATTCTGTGGAACAAGGAGTGAAGTTTGGAGAAGCCAGCCTGCCTTGGAGAAGGGTGGCTGTTGGCACTACAGAGCAGGCGATGAAACACAAATGGTCAGGTTCACTTTTGTTTAAAATCAATTTCATTTGCTCTAACGTAACCTGGTTGTGTTTGTATTTTCAGTAATGGCTGCGAATAATTAATTCTCTTTTGATTTAACAGATCTCTCACTTTCTCGTGACTCTAAAGAAACATCCAAATTTTATAAAAAATTTACTTTGACACCAAATTAACTCAAGGTTTTAAACCAGTTGTCAGTGTGCCTTTAAGTCAAATCCTCTTTCCACTTATAGCATAGACACATGAAAGAGGAGGCTGCTGTTCCTCCACGAGCACGGGGGAAGATTGAGTCGTGTGTGGGAGGACAGAACAGGAGAATACTCCAGTTACTTGGGCCACTCCTCCGGCAAAATTAATAAGTATTGTTAGAAAGTACTTTAAAGGGTAAAAAAAAAAAAAATTAATCTCCTAAGCGTAGTCGAATGATGGGGCTGAGCTGGCAATAATAATAATTAAGGGGAAAAAAAACTGAAAAAGGTTGGCTAATTTTCTCCACCATTCAGACTTATTCTGGGGAAACAGGAGATAGCGCTTTTGTCGCTGTTTCCAAACTGGATAAATCACCCAATCTACAAGCCATAACAAATCTTTCTTCTGTTCCAGCTCTTTCTGAAATTATTTTTCCTCCAGAGAGGGAGCATTGCAGCCCCAAACTTGATTCTGAAGGGTCCAGGATATTCAAGCCTTCAAAGGTCATTCAGACACAAACTAAGACAGACCATCTAGCAAGCATGAGGGGATTGAGTTCAAAATCAAATCTAGGTACTACAAATACCCAGAAGAATTTTCTTTCCATTTTCTATTTTGCCCCATCACTCATATATTGTACTATTGAGTTATCTAAAGAAATAAAGCATGTTTATGTCATCTAGGTATATTCAGCAAACTTTATTCCTCTCTCAAGAGTTCATCCATCAGTTCCAGCCTCTGCCTAAGCTGGGGACATGTGGATCTGTAAGTATATCACTGCATCTTTCTACATCCTGTTCATTATGATGGCTGATCAGCAATTTGTGCTCAAAGAAAGGCACTAACTGGACTCAGACAAACCCCACAGGCCTGTCAGAAGACAAAAAGGGTGAGGAGGGGATAAATCCTTTTTGGTCTCCAGAAGTAACCACAGAAACCTGATGCATAAGATAAATACAATGCAAATAGAGAGGAATCCAGTCTCCTTTCGGCCCTTTGGGGTTATATTGACATGCAGGATTCATGTCTCTTTGGCAATACAGCCCCTTTCAAAGGCTTATAAAATTTCAGTTCAGATTCCCTTCTGTTTAATTTTAGAAAATGATGCCAGAGTTTCAATACTCAAATAATAAATACTCGTGTTGTTTTATTTTCATGGTAAGATTATTCATGGTCGATCTGTAATTAACTGATCTAGTTCAAATAGCGTCCTTCAAATTACATAATCTTTCTTTACTGTTCCCCTGGTTTCACCATCCTGAACCCTGAATGCATTTGAGAAGTGTCATCGTAACCTCTTTTAATTTCTAGGTGTTTAAATAAGATAAAGTCCCTTAACCTCTTCATGAGGGAGCCAGTGCTTTCCTGTCAAATATTTATACTCTACACTGAGCTTGTCTCAGTAAGGTGTCTGTTCTTACATACCAGAACTAGATGAAATATTTTCACAAGTTTTTATCAAAGCTTTGAGCATTGATAGCTTCATATCAAGAACACCTCACCTAACACAGTCTAGCCATTCCTTGACTGACCAATAAGCCAGATTCTTTCTTTCCTCTGTGGCATTTATTGGATTACCTTTTCCCAAGGCTTTGACATCTCTTTCCAGGACTTGGTGAATCTTTGGAAGAGTACAGATATGACAATTCCAGCTTGAGGAAGCCAGAGCTTTGGTTGTTGACCTTTGCTTGTTGCTTGTTGATGAAATCTTAATACTCTCTTTCTTCTCAGCATCTCTTCAGCCATTTTCTCCATGACTTGTTCTCCAAGCAGAGCAGGGCTTGTTTCTGTGCCTCGACAGAACTGGTAAGATGAATACAAGTCCCATGATCATGGTGATAATAATAATGATAATAGTAATAATACCTGCCTGCTAGTCTAGGTGACCTCCTCTTAGCCTGTCGTCCTCACGTGTTTCCAAAGCAGCAGATGAAAGGGGATTTGCAAACACAGTGAGAGAATTAGCCATGCTCTAAGCATCTTTTGCTACTGAGTTTTGGAAAATTGCAAATCAAATTTGTGTTTCCAATCAGGTTTCCTAAGAGCCACTACATGAGTTGAAGCAAATTGTGGGGACTGTGGGAATTGCTCAGGTGGTTCTTCAGCAGCTCCAGGGAGGTTCCCTGTGTGTGATCAGGTCAGACCAGTGGAGACTGTCCTAAGTTATAATTCACTTTTAGATCAAAGATCATATTCTGATATGAAAAATGCAATTATGAATAGTTTATAAACTGTTAGTAAATTATTAATAGAGAAGAATACTCAAGTCATGAATAACATGTTATAGATTATTTAAAGCTCATCAGTTCTAGTAGTGTAGATGAATATAAACCTGGCTAATAAGCACGGTATTGAACAACCCATAACAATCGATTTACTCATTACTAATATGTCTATTACTACCTTATTAATGTGTTCACTATTTATGTGGTTGCTCTAACAGTAAATTAATCTAAACTGATTTCTTTTTAAACAATCATTTGGAAAAGTCATTCTTCTGCATTCTGAATTTGGAATTTCTTGAATACACATAAGCACCTTTTTTTCCCTGCAGTAAATTAAAAATATGTGACTGTTTATAATGGCTACCCAAAAGGTGGTATTTCCTCTGCCACTGCTATTAAAAACCCTTTCCATAAACTGATTGAATTAATGTGCAGCCAAGGAAGAAAATTAAAATAATTATGTTGACCTAGGGCTTTGAAAGGAAAAAAGTTGACAAGCAGAAGTTATCAGCCCTATTGGAAGTGTGGACCATGTGTGAGTACCCTGGTGAGACAAGTGGGATTTACAGCTCTGGTTGTACATAACACTATCTGAGCACAGCTCCAGGGATAACACTGAGGACGGAGCTGGTAGGGTGAATATCAGGAAGAATTTCCTGGCGGTGAGGTCTGTCGGGTGGTGGAATGATCTCCCTGGAGAAATGGAGGAAGTCCTGTTGCTAGAGTCAATTAAAGGCTAGTCTAGACAAACCCTCCATTAGGATATTCTCCTAAGGAGCACCCTTGTAGATGGGGAGGGAAATGACAGGAGGGATGGGAAAATGACCTCATCCATCTCTGTTGCCTTTAAAATGCAGAGGCTATGTTGGTGTTGGCTACCACTCTACAAAGGATGCCAGTAAAGATATTAATCATAGAGATGGTTTTGTGATACGGCTGGGAAGGAGACAGTAAATGTCAGTGACTCATAAGAACTGGCAAAAAATGTCCGTCTGACGTGTCTTCTGGTCACTATTTTTGTGGTGAGGTCTGTATAATAATCAGCTGAGCACATGGGAAAAACTATTTGGTCCGTTAATAGTACCCAATCAGGTAGTGTTTGGATTTCATCATCTTAAAAGATAACAAAAGAAAAAAGATGAAATTGCAGTACACCTAAAAACATTGGAGTGTTGTCCACTGGAGACAGTCATCTTGGCTCCATCCACAGCTGCATTCCTCTAGAACTAATGCTGAAGCATAAACAATAAAAGGAGCTCAACTCGACCTGGGTAATGGCAAAGGACATTGTTTTATCTCTCTTGACAGACCTTGGCCCTGTGGTCTGTGGCAGCATCAGCAGCTGCTTGGTAGTCCTTGCTGCCACAAAGCTGCCACCCTGGTGGGAGGGCTGGTACCTGGGACACCAGCAGAACGTTGCTGGCAGAGCAGGAGGGGTCTAAGGACATCTCTGCCCTCTCCATGCTGGTGTCTGGCAGATGGGACACAATCAAGGACCCCGTCTGCCTGCCTGGTGGCGAGGTATTGGAGCAGCTCCCTGTTGCTTTTGCGGGCATCATAAATGTGATCAGATTTAGGGGCTGCTCCAATTTATACAGCATTGGCACCTCCAAGACAGCTGGAAAACAAGAGCGGCTTTAAAACATTGCAGGGATGCACCAAATAAGTGCTTAGCTCAAAAACTGGCCCTATGCCTCGTGCAGACTGACAAGGGTCTGTCAAACTCTACCTGTGCAGGAGAACAGGGAGGAGATAATGGTGGTTCTTCCCTTGCTAAGGTAGGAATTATTTTCATCCTGTGCAATAAAAGCTTAATGGTGTACATGAAAGGTACAACTGTACAATTCATCTCATAGTCAGAATGTTATCCTGAAAATTACGTTTTAGTTAGCAAAGCACACAGCAATTCTCCTCTTGTCCAGCAGCTAGAAGTCCTGAAAAACCAGGTAGAGAAGGCAGGCATTTTCTTCCTCTCACAAAATATAAATTGCTTTTGACTGTTTGTTTGTTTGGCTTTGGGTATTTATTCATTTTTTTTAAGTGAGTTTCCAAGGTCATTAAAAATGGATGTAGGCCTTTAAATTTCTTAATACCAGAGGAGCTCCCATTAGCTTTCATGCTCCTGTCAGTGTCTTTTTCGGGAATATTGAAGCCACAAATGCAGAGGAAATGCGCCCAGTTGGTAGATAACGCCTGACTGGCCTCTGACCCTGGGGTTAAACTGCTGTCTGGGCTGTGTGGACCAGTATTCCCCTTCCCAGGGATGGAAAGCTGCCAGCCAGCTGTCAGCGTGCCAGGGCATTGCATCCAGCACGGGGACATGGCGATACGATATCTTTTTAATGTCCATTCCTTTCATGCCCCTCTGCGTTCGCAGGGACGGAGGGGATTGTGTGAGCCGGCGCTGAGCCTCCCATCAGTTGTGTTTTCATAGCTGCCAACTAAATCTGATTAGTTTGTCTGCATTCCCGGGAAAGTAAATCTGCTGTTTATCGCCGGGTCCATCAAATCCTGGTTATTTCGACTGATGCTTGTTAAGGCATATTATTATTTATTTTCCTTATTGTGCAATAGCCACAAGGATTTTTACAGTCTGTTGAATTATAGGTAAATGGATGGTTTATCAAGCTAATATAATGAGACTGGTAAGGCAGAACCAGGCTCTCTGAGCCTCTGGTGCAATAAGAAAAGGGATAGAATGACAGAGATTCATGTAGCTTTGATTTGGTCCTGATGGCACCAAGGAGGGGAGAGTGATTGTCATTGTTGGAGCTGGGCAAGCCACCAGAGTGGTTTTTGAGGGGTCTCTGACTGCCCTGCTTGCTGCAGTCCCCCCATGCCCTGCTGCAGGACAGTTTCTGCCTGAAATCTATCACCAGAACATGCCTTTCCCAAAGCCTGGATATGCTACAGCTTCATTACCACCACCTCAATCTGGTTTGGATTGAGTATCAGGGAATGGAGAACACTTTCCTTCCAGTCCATTATCGCAGTGGTGTTTGCTGCTGCTCTGGTGACTCGGCTCCTTTCTGTTCCTCACTGCCCCAGCAGTGTTTGCACTTGCAATGATACTGTGAGTTTAGAGATGGGAAACTGAGTTTAACTGACTTGCCCCCAGACATACACAAAGACTGTGCAGAGCAAAGGACTGAACTGGGGAAATTTAAATCCTGAGCTCACCCCTGCCCATCCCCACACCATCCTCCTTCCTCCAACCCGAGACGGAAAAAAGAGGACACGACCAGGCATACTTCAAAGCATGGCAAATAAGCAAGAGTAGACACGGGATTGATCAGCTTCCAAACAGGATCTTCCTACCTAAAATACATCCGGCAGTTCAGGTGCAGAAAAGACTCATCATTTCCCTCTATATTATATTTATAGTCAGCTGCTGCCTACCCCAGATGTGCTTGCATCTTTGGTGGGTGAAATGACTCCTGGGAGGACATAATCTAGACAGTTTTATTAGAGCCAGTTTTCCTGCACTTGGAGATTCCCAAGCTTTGACTCAGAGCTGGTTCTCAGTGGGATGCAACAGGGTCTTTCAGGAACACACGTGAACAGAAAGTTACTGG
Source organism: Eulacestoma nigropectus (assembly GCA_013397775.1). Taxonomy (NCBI): domain Eukaryota; kingdom Metazoa; phylum Chordata; class Aves; order Passeriformes; genus Eulacestoma; species Eulacestoma nigropectus. The sequence goes on from VZTE01001668.1 coordinate 2,418,916, forward strand.
TGTTCATCAGTCACTTGGGCAGGATATTTTGCTCTCAGTGTAGAAGCTCCTAATAATTGTTTTTATCATTCTAAAAATTATTTAGAGTGTGGTTTAAAAAAAAAAAATGCATATTTTTCCATTGTTGCCACAAATTAATTTTTATGAAGAAAACTCCAGAAATTATTTTCAATCTGGAAGTAAATAAGTGAATACCACAGTAAAGCATAGCAGGTTCATAACAGATCTTTTCCTCAGGTGACAAAGGCTTATGGTTAGTCTCAGTTTGAGTCTTGACTTTATACACTCAGAGAGAAATTGGAAAATCAAACTCAGAATACAGCAAGTGAAGCACTTTTGGTTAGCAGAATCTCTGGTAAGAACATGGAGGAGAGCACAAGTACAAATTACTCTGATTTGGGTGCAAATCATTGCATTTGGCTTAAACTCAGCATTGTTTAGGTTTTCTCCAAACATCCCTTCCACACCAAAACACCTCACATCTCAAAGTATTCAATCCTATGCTTAGAACACATATAGGCTTGGGAGAGCACGTCTGCTGGCAGCAGCAGCAGCTGTACAAAAGCATCCTCTGCTTGCTTTCATCTCCTTCCTAATGGAAAGGAAAATGGAGCATAAAGATATTCTGCAGAAGGTTAAGTGCTCCTGTCGAAATGCGGTGGGTTTGGAGGAGTCAATGAAGCAAAGCGGGATTGGGGCGGTGGAGAGGCCGGGGGGGCCTGGAGGGGATGCACTGGGTTCTGTTGTTTGGCTGCAGATGTGTTATTCCAATTAACTTGAAAGCGGGAATGCGAGGGGCGAGCAGGAGGGAAGGTGAGGAAGCGTTTTTATGGCAGGAGGTGAAGTCTACACCACAGACAGTGATGGAGATGGCCCTTCTGGTCTCTCTGAGGTCATCTGGTTTTATGTGAGGCGAGAGGTGCAAAACCAGTACGTGAAACCCAAACAGGAAGGGTCTGAATGGCACATGTGGAAGAGTTTAACAGGCACATGCTTGACCCAGGGCTTGGATTGCTCATCACCGAGCAGCCCTGTAATTACAGGCTTTGCTGGACAGTCACAGTAGAGAGTTACAGGATAAGCCACTTGCCTTAATTTGATGATAAGCACTACAGTTTGACTATGTGTGGTTGTCAAGATCTTTGGGCTTGTTGGGTGGATGGATAGCATTAGGATGTAGATAGAGGAAAAGATATTTAAAACATTCCTGCTGGATTTCAATACTGAAGGTACCTATATTTGCACTGTGGTGAGAGTCTGGTGAGTCAATCAGCATTCCAGGCTGAAAAAGAGGAGGCAAGGAAGTGCGTGTGTGTGCAGAGGACATGATAATACTGAAAATAAAAGTTAATTAAAAAATAAAATCAAGAGAAATGTGTCTCTAAGGCCACTTCTTTTGCAGAGACCACCTGTCAAACACTTCCCTGTCTATTAAACCTAAGATTGGCTTCCAATCTACTCTGCAGTTCTTTAATTTTTAATGCCCCTCCCCTGGTCTCACAGGTGGCTATTATAGACAGAAGCTGTCGCCTGTATAGATACAGATGTGTGTAATGCACGCACTGAACATGAGTGCTCAGGATTTGGGAACTGACACCAGCCGGGAGTGGGAGCTGCCAGAGGAGGTTGTTAAGCTGCACAGAGCAAAGTGTCTCAGCGTTGTTAGGGATTGCCATGTCTCTTCTTCCTGCTCCTTCTTTTTTTCTTGCCTCTCCAAAATGTCATCTTGGAGAATTTGAACTGACAGCAGCACTAGATGGTGAACTGCAGGCAGGGAATTCAAGGTGTGGGTTGAGTATGGGATTTTGAGGTAAGAACTGCTGGTTTTAATCCAAGCCTCCTATCCTCAGCTTCCCTGTTGCCACAATTCTAGGTAAAAAAGCAAGGAGTCATAATTCTTTACCTGACTCACAGGGGTGTTGTGAGGCTCAGTTAGTTAATTATAGTAAAGCTTCTGAATAATAATCATAATAACACTTAGCAAATGAAAAGCGAGTATTATTATCGTTAAAGTAATGACAAGGCACCCTGCTGAAGGAAGCAAATATAATGCTGATTATTAAAATCATTTGTATTTAGTGGCAAATGTAGCCGCTGCTTTATAAACTTAGAGATGTAATCTTGTCCCCGAGCCATAACAATAAGTAATTCCAAGCGCTTTGTTGTTAGGCTTCTCAGGATATGGGAACAAACAGGTACCTCCAGTCAGAAGGGATTTTATTTTAAGAATTAAGAGAACAATGGAAGAAAAGAGGGGAAAACCAAAGTCTTGCTGAGATGAGGCCAAAGGTGGGTGTCTTATCTGAGCACTCGCTGGCTGCTCTGCCCTCTCCCACTGGTGCCAGTGAGCCCCAGGAACAAGGAGTGAATCTGGGAGAGGTTGCAATGGGAGTGGAAAGAGAAGAAGTTTGAGTTTGGAAGAGATCTGAAGCCAAGATTTTGCTACAAATGGCACACACTAATTATTGTCACCACACCCAATGTAAACGCTCAGATTTGTTACTGTGCATGCAGCTCATGTACCTTGGCTTTTATATCTGTCACCACCCTTGAAATCACAGTGCCACAACCTGGCTTCTCTGGCTCCTCTTTTCTTTCTCATGTTCATGTTTCTTTCTCCCAGAAAACTTCCCTATCTTGCCCAGGGTATAGCAGGAATATGCCCAAAGGCTGCCAGTGTCTAAACACAGCGGTGCTGAGATGAGGAAAAAAAGGAGAGTTTGGGTTAAATCTAGAGAAGGGAAAAAACAACTTGTGATTTTGAAGTAAACATCCATCTTTTGCGAAAAACTAATTTTTTTCTTCCTTTTTTTGCCATTTAACTACAGTTAAGATTTGAGCAACTGGAAGGGGCCAGTCAAAAAGTCATTGCTGTCAGCTGCCTCCTGGAAAAAATGCCTATTCCCATCAGAAATAACACCACTGCAGCTGGTTGTAGCTGGCTGACACCGTAGATGTCATCTCAGAAAAGGGTAAAAATATTGAACGGGTCTCTGGAGGTTCTTGTCACTCTCCAAACGTGCTCTGGCTGAGTCCTGCTTTAAAACAAACAGTAAAATCTGCGGAGTCACTGTTTGCCTTCTATATTTTGTGTTGATAGATGGGCTCAGTTACTAGGGCTATTAATCCAGCAATTTTTTGGAACATAAAATTAATTTTTGGAGGAAATAAACTACATAAATAGAGTATAATTGGATATCGCTCTGATTCCATTGATTCTAGGGCTGTAAATTGCACTTGATGTTCATGGTGTCAGGCTCTGAGGTCTTTAATTCTGTTCTGTAGGGATGACTTATGCAGTCAGGGGTGAGTGTTCGCTTCAGCAAGTTTGACTATCTCAAGGGGATCCCAAATTTGCTATAAAGGAAAAGGACTCGCTTGTTAGTACAACCTATTTGCTTTTGGATTGTAATATTTCACCTTAAAGCTGGCTTTTGATCCCAGGAATGGTTATTATTCATATAAATTTAATGCATGTGAATGTGGCATAAATATTCAGGTATTTGTATTTTACTCTTGGTTGTGTTGCAGTTGAGGTTGCATTGTACTCTTGGTCCTGTGACTGCACATCTCTAATTCCAAGGAATTTTGTGGCCAGTTTTGGAGGGTTTAATTATAACCATTTTCATATTGTGGGGTATTAATACATGTATTTCAGGTTGTGAGCCTTCAAGATCACAAGTATGGCAAGTGTAAGGACAGAATAAGCTTTGCAGCACTTTGGGCAACTCTTCTCTCATCCTAGGAACCTGCCAGTAAGTGTTGATCCATTTCTGGAAGGGCAACTTTTGAGGCACAGCAATTCATTGCCATGGCTGCAGCCTACTTAGACAGCCCTGAGGGCTGCCAAGAATAGAAGGTATTTTAGATATATGAATTTCCTTTACTTCTTATAAGGTCTTATCTTGTGTGGAAGAGAAACAGAATGCATGGAGGTCTCCCTTCTGGTCCAGTCTGACAGAGGCACCTAAGACCTCTTCAATCCTTCACTTTCTTTGTTTAATTTATTATACTGTCATGTATAAACATCTTCAGGAAAATATTAATTAGAGTGTATGTTCCTTGACAACTAATTCTAAATGGATTAAACATGCTTTACTCGATGAAGCAAAGAGATGTTGATTAAGAGAAATTGAATTGTATCCCTGAGATAATTTTCTGTCTCTGTCTAGAGAATATAGGCAACACCAATGCTTGGAGAAGAAATGGAGACACTACACAAGTATCTCAAAAATAATAGTGAGGACATACATATTAATTGATTTAATGTAAAAAAGCTTGATGCAAACTTGTGCTGAGACTTTAAATTGAGGTCCCGACCATTCTCTGTGGTCACTAGAGGATCCTTCAAGAATGGGAACGACCTGCCAATTTCCAGTTTGGATAATTATGTTCTGCTTCCTTAATGTTTCCCATGCCCTTTCAATTAGTATGGTAATCATCTCTACTTTGCGACCTACACTGAAGTGTAAGTGATGGTACATGCTGTTAAATAGCTGCTATGCTCCGCCCCGGAACCCAATGTTTTCCAGGAGTGATGCCAGAGTGGGAGAGCTTTGTCATCTGGTGGAACCAGGAAAGTGAGGGACTCCAGTGGTGGAGTCGGAGATGCCCCTTCTCTGTAAGCTATTTCAGAAATTCTCCTAGATGAAAAGTCTGAAATGTGCAGATCTCACTTTAAGGAAAAAAAGGGACAAAGACAAGCATGTGGAAAGGAGGAGAGAGTCATTAAAGGCAGTAAAATAACAGCAAGGTGAGGAAACCTCGGCTGCAGCTCAGGGGTGAAATTTTAGTACATCTGGTGCAGCCCATCAAGCGGCTGTGGAGAAATGAAGAGGTGCTGCAGCTCCTCTCTCCCTGACAATGTGATTTAAAGAACTGCTCTTTGCTAGCCTGGCCTTGTGCCTTTCAGTTGCCTTGAAAGGGAGGGAACTGTGTCTCTGCTCCCTCATTGGCATTTGTCTTAAAAATAATAAAAAAAAAGCAAGAAAAACAAGGTAGTGTGTGGTTGTGTGTTGGAGTTTTCCACACTGAACCTCCTGGTCAGCCACCGAGTAACAAGACAAAAGGAATATTTCACTGGGCTTCAGATGATCTGTTTACATTCCCCTTAATGGTTAAGAATTTTTTAGACCAGTGTAACACCTTGTAGCAGATATGGTTTGCAGCACGACAGCAGTCCCAGCTGCCTTTTGGATAGCAGAGCTTCCTTGCAAGAGATGTGTTGCTATTTTCTATGTTTTTTGATATGCAGCCCAAATGAAGTCTCTGAAGGAGTATCTGTCTTTTGCTAACAGCCATCATTTTTATATAAAGTCGGAGGTATTCATATTATGTCTTCATCTTCTATATCTCAACTAGTAACAATATCACAACTACTCCCTCCTGACAACTATATTCATTTCTCATTAAAGATATTTCATGTTTTATTCAGGAATTTAAATGAAGCTATCAGAGCCTGTAATAGCAACAGTTTGGGATAATTGTATCTCATTGATGGCAGCCTCAAGAGTTCTAATTAATATATATTTAGCTCCCTGGTTGTCTTTAGACCAAACGCCTCAATATGAAAGACAGGGAGAGGCGATAAGGGGAGGGGGAAGGGAACAGACTCCAAAATAACAGCCCCTTTTGAAATTCGGATAGGAAAATCTGTGTTGTGAGAAGGAACTGCACGCTTTGGGATTCTTTCTGTTTTTCCCACACTGTTCAATCCAAAATAACTTTTGAGATATACAGTCCTTTTCAAGAAAAGAAAATACAAAAACCTAGGTTTGCTTCCCACTTGTTTGTGGGGAAAGAAGAATGACAAATATGTATTTTTCTCCTCCAACGATACACCTGATATCCGAGTTCAGCTTATCAGTGGTCTCTGCTTTTATTAGCTCTTTCCCTGCCTCCTCCAGCCAGTGCTCCATTCAAAATTGCTCAGTTTCAGAGATACGATCTGCAATGCAAACAGGCTCTCATTACACTTTTTCATACTAAAAAAAAAAAAAAAATCTTACTTTCGTGTGTGCCTGATTAGCCCTCGCCATACAGTTCTCAATTTTCTTATCCCCTTTGGGCTTTTTATTCCTTTCCTCTCTTTCCTTCAACACTACCTTTCTCTCTGTTGTATGAAATGAGCTAAAAAAAGATTTGGGGAGGGGGTATTATTCTGTCATTGGAATTCATAGCACTTGTATTCACTTACAAGCCTGAACTATTTTCTCAAATCACTTCAGTCTCTGTGACTTTCTCAGGCTGTAGTTTATAAATCACTTTTGTGGTACACTATCTAGAGGGGATCAAGACCCCTGGAAGCTTGAGTCATATTGAATTGCATTGTGTAACGGAGAGTCATTAGGAGTTTACAGTCAGGGGGAAAAAAGAAGTCTTATAAATAGGCTAATTCAACTGGCACTTATATGTTTTAAAGGCATTATTGAGGAAGCAGGATGGTAGTATTATTTGCTCCCAATTTTGCTCTCATCAGCAGCAGCTAAGGGTGGCTCTTGAATAGGACAGGAATAGAGATTTTATAGACCTCCAGCTTTAAAACCTCTATTTTACCCCTTTATTATTTAAGCAAGTACTAAGGACTGTTTAGAGGTTTATTTAAATGGCTTCCATGCTGGAAGCTAATCCAGCCTATACTGGCTCAAATTGCCTCAGTTTCTCCTGAATAAGAGCTTTTTTTCTCTTACTTCTACAGATTTTTTTTTTTAAAAGGTATTAATTTAAGAGAAATATCTTGTGCAGAACAGGGGCTTTCTGACAGTGAAAGGATTTTCGGCAAGAGGTTTATAGAGCAGCTGCATTTTTCCAGTCTGACTCTGACAGTACGGTTAGTCCAGTAAAGCATCTCCCTTTTTCCCTTTCTTTTAAAGTTAAAAAAGATGTGATGATGTAATGAGAAGGTATTTATTTCATTTGTATGTGTTTCACTTGCAGATTTGTGACACAAAAGTGTCAGCCCCTGGGTGTTGCCTCTCTGCGGGCTGGATCTTCTTGGCTGAGGTTAGAGCTTATCGAATACCTGGATATCCTCACGCTTACAGGTGTGGTAGATGGAGAACAATGACCAGAAGCAGGTGCCTTGGCTCTCAGGAACTCCAACTCACTGCCAACGAGCTCACTCCTAGCTGTAATTGCTGCTTTTTTAAAAAAAAAGAAAGATGACAGTTCTCAGTATTGTCTGCAGTTCTCAGCCCTGTGTCATCCACTTCCATGCCATCTGCGGGATTGCCGTGCTCAGCTTGCTCAGGATTTTCTCAGAAAAACAAAGTGAACCCAGGACGAACCCTTGGTTAAAAACAAGGCTGGAGTCAGAAGTTCAAAGGGTGGAGAGTTGAGCGGGCTCGCGTGGCCGGCAGCGGCTCTGGGTGAAGTGTCTCCCTGGGATTCTGTTGATGGGTTGCTTGGCAGCTCTGCCCCAGTGCTTCCATAACCTGGGCTGGAATCCAGCCCAGTCCTGAGAGATGGAGGGTCAGCCCAGTTTGATAGTGTAAGGTCAGGCATGGAATGGGGCTGGGATATCTCGAGTGATATTTGAGTGTATAAAAGTATAAATAAAAAAAGCAAAATCCTTGAAGGGACACCTTGCAGGTGTCTTGGGAAATGAAAGGCTTTAAAATAAGAAGGCTCAAGAACACGAGAATCCTGCAGTCAGTGCAACTAATAAAGCTCTTTGGTCTCAACTCAGAGAACAGTAAAGTCCTCTGTGTTGTCTGGAAAAGTGGAGGGTGTATGGCAAACCTGAGGGAGATGCTGCTCCTTAACACAGCGAGCTGCCGGCGTACTGAGGATTATATGTGCACATAAATACAGATCACAGCTTTTATACTGCTACTTCTCAATCAAATACATTGAAATGCTTATTCTAAAAAGGCTTTGTCAGCTGTAGGGACCCTTCTTCTGTGTCCTTGAAAATTCTCCATAGGTTCAAAGTTCACCACCAAAGTCACAGAAGAGGAAAAGAATAAGTGTTTTTATCCACATTACTCCTGAACGCTGCTGTCTCATTTTTGCTGCAGGATACTCATAATTTTATGCTTATTTAAACAGACACATATCTAGTTTATGGGCATATTCCAGGAAAAAAAAAAAAGAATCATGTAGCTTAGAGTGCAGTTCTCATGGGCAAACACCTGATCCCCTTTAATAAGAGATAAAAGAGAAACTATTCCCTTGCCAAGCTGCTACATTACAGGGTTTTCCTCACAGTCACACGCTGGTGAGCTGCACATCTGACTAGTGCATGGCACGGCACAGGCTCAGCTTGCAGGTATTGTCAGCAGCTTGTGCCAGTGCCACTGAAACCCACGGCAGCAGAACTGGGGTGGAGAGCAGAGTGCCACACAATTAGGGTGCAGGAGAGGTTTCGGGGTTCAGGATGTACACATCTGCTAATCAAACACAGGTCAAGGGGGGAACTAATTGATGTTTCAAGCTGCATCATCCAGGATCCTTACTGTTTTAAGGGTTTAGGTGGCTTTTTGTTTCTTTTTTCCTGGAGCTCCTGATGGTTTGAGTTTTTTATTGCTATTAGTATTTCCTTAAAGAAAGTAAGTAAAGCGCTGAGTTCCCATGTGCTAGCTTATTTTCCCTTTTCCAAAGATATTCTAAATTTGAATTAAGTTTGCATTGGTTTTCTTTGAAATGGTCCATGCTGGCGCTCTCTTATTCTCTGTAGTGTCTGCCATTAGTTGAAAAGCTTTGGATTACCTGGTCTTGCCCAAAGAGATGGTCAGAGCACTTTAAGTAAACAAATGGCTCAGCTGTGTAAAGCTACAGGTTAAAGTTCTGGATCTGTTTTGATAGGGACAGCAGTAATATGTCTTTTCACAAAATTTTAAAGCTGCTGCTTCTGCACCTTTGTTTTTAAAAGGTAACACAATGAGAGATGCTAAGGGCAGGTACCTGTCACCTAGCTGGTGATCTGGGATAGCTGAAGACCCAAAACAGGAAAGGCAGGCTGATCTCTGTGTTACCCTGTTACTCTGTGTATATTAAAGAATAGTGCCATAAATCCTTTTTCAAGGAGATGGAATATACAGAATTTGGTATTTGTTATGACTTAAATAGGGAAGGCAGTATGCTCACTTTTCTAGTTTGCATTTGTGAATCTGATTTCACTTTTTGTCGCTGCTAGACGAAATTTTGCTTTTATTAACTTATTTTCAGGATATTCAAGGGCTGATCTCTAGGCAAAGCATCATTTGGGATCTCAGTTTTCAGGAAAAGCCACTGCAGGTGAGTTCAGTGGTTCTGACATAACAAAGTCCAAAAAGTCCTCTAGTTCACTTTAAAGCAGGAAATAAACATTGGAGAGGTTGACTGAGTAACTTTGCAGGCAAACTTGTATCTTCACTGAACCAGAAGGTATCTCTTATTCACACCAATATGGACACACCAGGAACCCGGTGAGAAACTACATTTAGGAGAAGGTTCCACTGAGCAAACCCAATGTGCACTTAGTTCAGATAAACCCTGGAGAGTCAACCAGTGAGACCTCAAAGTCCGGTGTAATTTGCGGTCTGATGTATCCCAGTCCAACTTCACCGCTCTCTTTTTATAAATCAAATGGAAAAAAATCAGGCAAAATGATCAGGCACTTAGATGTGGTCTCAGAATAAGTGCAAAGTCTGTTTTGTGGTGTCTGGGTCTTGTCTGGTTTCTGCTCACATGCCACTCAAAATGTCCATGTAGGTTTTAATCTGACATTCAACCTGTGCAGAAGCACCTACACACTTTAAAAGAAGGTCAATGTTATTCAAGTGTATTTCACTTTTAGTGATGGTGGAAGCAATTATTTTCGAAATCCCTAATTTTAAGTGTCCTATCTGGGCAATCTCACTAAAAGAGCAGTAGAGTTAAATGACTAACCTGTTTCTTTCCTTAAGGAACTGGCAAAATACTTGCATCTAAAGTTTTCTATGATGCTTTTTACAGAGTTAGTGATTGAAAAGAAAGGAAAATATTTTGGAGGTGCAGCTCATAAATTTCTTCTGACTTTTCTGGCAGCCAAGTAACACAGAGGGCTCCTGTATGGAGAATGTGTTGTCTCACCAGGTAGGCAAAGGGGACCTTTGCAAGCTATTTCAATAAATCGCTTAAAATAAATAGAAAAAATACTGAGTCTACAGGTGTAGTAGCAAGAGGGAACTTGATCTGAGAGAAGATGGAGCAAGCAAGTGTACTCTCCTTGCCCGTTGTGCTCTTCCCTAGCTTCAGTGTCTTTTAGGATTTCATCAATTCTATTGCAGCGATTCAAACTTCTGTAGTTTGAACCCAACACAGTTTTTGTGGTCTCTGACAGCTCTTCCCTTTCTAAACAAGAATAGAAAAATGCAAACACTCAGAGAAACTAATGATATTGAAAATCTGCTGAAAGCAGGATGAGATAGAAAGGAGAAGAGCAGATTAAGGAAAACCCCTGCTTGAATCCATCCTTTTGTTTTATGACCAATGTAGCCTTTCCTCGGCATATCAACAAGAAACAAAGAATTGAAATCAAATGAAAGGGTCAGCGATTAGGAGAGAATTGTCTGTAGCATTTCAACAAAGCCACCAATCGCTTGTGCCGGCGTTGGCCGCTCTCCCCCACCTCTCCCTCTCCGTTCCCCCTCGTTACACGATACTACTTGGGAACATGTTATCAAGGACTGAGAATCAGGCCAGTGGCTGCTGATGTTAAAAGGACATGACATGTGCACAAGGCAGGGCATAGGGGCTGGCTGCACATATTAAAGGCAAACACATCACAATCCAATTAGTAGAAATGGAGTGTGTGTGCTGGCTCTGGGAATTTTTTTTTTTTTTAAAGTAATACTTCTCTGCTTTTTCTATTGATTGATTTATTTTTGAAAGGAATAATTCCCTTCTAGCTTTTCTTTCTCCTCTCCTCCCTCCTTCTCCCCACATTCAATTCCTTCACCCCTGAGTTTTCACCTCACCAGAGGAACATGAGTTCAAAGGCAATTGGAGTAGAAATAAAAATAAAAACAAAATATTGTGAAAGTGAAGAGTTCTCTAATCTCTTTTTGACCTTCCTGTACAAAGGGCAATTTCTGCAAATATACTGCAAACTTGTAAATCTTCAGTACTGGGAAGGATAAAAGCAACATATAATATTTCATTAGAATTTAAGCTGACTAGATAAATGTGTGTCTGTGCATATATAGAAATTTCTCCTTGCTGTTTTTAAAATTGTTTTAAGTATGTCTCCTCTTCCTTAACACGTTACCTAGCCACCAGAGTTTTTCATTATCTTATTGGAATGCATCTCCTGTAGCTTTCATTCACTATTTAAGTAAGAATGGGGAAAAAATTCCTAAAGGAGGGACAGGTTTTAAAATTCTGATACCTGAAAAGAACACAATTTTCATTACATTCAGCATATTTTATTGAATGCAGAATTAAGAATACAGTCAGTATTCAATATCGACAATTATGCATTCCAGTTCTGATATAATGGGCAATACTTTGCTGTTGGACTGTAGTCTTTCTGCTTGTTTAGCTCCTAGATTAGCTGAATAATTAAACTCATGTAAATTTTAGTTTGTGTACAGTCCCACTGAGACTGAGGGAGTTTCTTGTCTGCCTCAAGTTAGTTTCATTGTAAGTAGTTTGTGGTTGAAACCCAAAGTTTTCTCTCAAGTCGTTATGCTCAAAGGTGTCCTTGCTCAGCAAATCACTTTAAAACATGCTCAGTTTTAAACATACACCCAACTCCCTCTCTTAGGACTCATTTTGGTACGACATGTGGCCATGAGGATGGTCTAAGGGAAAGGTCAAACAGCAGAGAAATCAGACAAGCTTTTCTTTGCCCTCATGATGGTAAATATGTAGAATTTAGTGAGAGGAAAACAAAACCATGGGGAAAAGGAGAAGTTCAAATGAGGTAGGTGGACCTACATGGGCATTCTCGCTTCCTTCCTTCCCACAGCTTCCTCTGTTCCTATAATCTCAGCACAGATGTTTCCTTTTTAATCCCTGGCTCCAGCTGGCAGAGCATCTCTGCTCTACCGTACTTAGTCGCAATTACTGCAGACATTAACTCTGCACATGCTTCGGAAATTGACTGCTTTTTCTTCCTTGGAAATGTTGCTCATCATCAGGTTTTTAACAGCCAGAAATAAAGGCCATTTGTGTAATGATGAATCCGATTCCCTTCAAGATTTGTAAGAGAGATAAAAGGCACAAGAAGCAGGCTTAAAACAATTGCTGGCATGGTAGAAAATTTGGGTATTGAATTTATAATACCTTGCTTTACTAGTACAGAGAGCCTTCATCATGTGATAGAAAAGGCTATGGGAAATATGTCAAGCAGATGCCATAGTCACCTGACTACTGATGCTACTCTTCCAAATTAATCACAAGTACTTTATTTATTTTGATTAACAAATCAGAGACTTAGTATACTAAGTGTGTGTTGTGTCTTCTTGTAGGTGAACTTTCATTTATTAATGGAGTAGGGGTTGATCAAAGTGTCAAACCTGCAAAACCCACAGGTCAGATCCACTCTTTTCCTTGCACCCAGGCATGAGACTGTGTCACCTCAGGGTCCCCATTTGTGGTGTGATGCTGCTGAAGTGCCACTAGAGCCTGATGTGACCCAGGCCAGAGTCTAGCAGAAAAAAAATATAACCCTGCTCTGGGCTTAAAAGCAACACAAAATCCTTCAGCTGCTGGATTCAGGGGACCCTGCTTGTCCTGATTGTGTATTTTTTATGTATTCAGCAACTTTCCATTGGATGTAGAAGCAATCTGAGACAGCCACACTGCCATGACAGATGGGATGGATGGACAGAAGAACAGTGAAAAATCTGGACACATCAATTGTCAGGTAAGGCAGTTGATTTGCTTTGATGAAAACTCTGAAATAATCTAAACAGACGATACAAAATATCTTTAAAATTATCAAGAATCCCTTCCGTTGATCTGCACTCTGTCTTTTTCTGCATGATGCTCATGGATTCAGATTTTCTGTTCTTGATTCTTGAGGGCAAACTGATCAGTGCACAGAAAACTATTCATGAAGTTACTGTGTTGCTCACTTTATCCTCCTCCTTCCCCTTTAGCACTTGCTGAAAGCACTGGATGCATTCCCATCACTTTCTCCTCCATTCCTGTGAAGGAGGAGAATGGATAGCACATCCAGCCTTCAGGTGGCTGCTAATATGACATGTACAACTTCAGACATTTGTGTGAGCACCCAGAATAACAGGATAAAGTTGGTGACAACCTGAGGTCATCTTGCCTATAAACCACCTAACCACTGCCCTCCAGGTAAGAAACTGGAAACCTGTGCTTATCTCTACCGGTTAATGTTCTTAAGTGAGCAGACCATTACAGATTAGATAGATGTGCTGTTACAGACACAAAAACCTCTTAAAGGCCCTGGAGAGCTTTCAGTATGGATTCGTGCTACCTCTCAGTCAATAAGAAACACAGGATTGGTTTGACAATGACAGTTCTAGGACTAAAATGAGAAAGTTCTGGCAAATGATAACAGCTCTGTGTGCTCCTGTGGAAAACTTACACAGATGTGTGTACAGTTTTCCCAGGAATGACCTGTAAAATCCAGATTATTAAATAAAAGGAGAGGTTTATTCACACTGTATTGCCTAATACTCTATGCAGCCTTGGTATCATTATGGCCCATTGAAAGGGCACAATGATGGAGTATTTTGGCTTTCTACTGCTATTGAGTCCATTCACTGATGGGGAACAAGAAAGGAGAATGAGAAGAAGAAAACAAAACTGAAAGTGCTTGAGGACAATTCAACTTTGAAATTGTTTTCATTAAATGCAGGGAAAGTGCAAAATGAGCCCACTTTGAAACTTGCTGGATAAAGGCTGTTAAGAAAGCTTTCAGTATTTTTTTTTTCAGCTTTGGCTCTTCTTGTACTCTTCTAGGCTAGATGAAGTGTGTATGAAGGCATCACTGACATCAGCAATTGGAAAGTAAAGAAAACAGTAAGTGCAGCTTGGCTATTGCAGAGAAAAGGTAAAATCTACAACATAAGTAAAGCAGGAAGAAAAGAGAAAGTTAACGATTTTTTTTTAGCCCTGTGACTTCTCTTTGATCATATTTCATGTAGCATGCAGAAGAATGTCACAAATAGTTTCATATCTAAGAGAAAAAAATAAAAAAGGGTGGGGGCTTTTGCTTTGAGGGGGTGCTTTGCATGAAGAACTTGTTTAAAAAATAAAACACACATACCAAAAAATGAAGAAAAAACCCAAGGAAAAACAAAGCCCTGCAGAGTTGTAGAAGTCATTTAGAAGAACTAAGAAAGCTGCAGAGAGGTTAGATGCAATAAGACTTCTAGATTGTGATATGTAAAATTTGAAACCAGTTCCAGGTGACTCACAAGATAGTTGGGCTTGTGAGAATGAACATCAGCAAAAAACTGCAGCAATATTCCTTGGAGGATGAAGGCACTTCAAAGAAATCTCTCCTCATCCTCCCAGTTCTTCTAATTTAAACCATAGCAATGACCACTAAAGTTTTTGTTTCTTTGTTAATGAAATTTTGCAAGTTTTTTGGCTTTAGCTTTTATCACCAGATCTGGTTTAGTAGGTAGCTTACAATGTTTAAAAAGAACTAATCTGCAATTACATATTTCTTAATAAATACATTGTGCTTTATGCAGTGTATTTGTTGCACGTAAAATCAGCAAGGAAAAGGGACTCAGCTCCCGTGTGCAGCCAGCTAGACTCAAAAAAGTGTTCTCCAGCCTCTTCGAACCAATTTCCAGGATCTCACAAGCCTGTCGAGTCTCTCACTACCAGAGGATGTCGACCAGTGCCACGTAGAGTTCAGAGCAGGGATTAAGCGTGGGCTCTTGATGTGCCCTCTCTCTAATAAGAGTTGGCTACTGTGGCAAAGTTGAACAAGAATTCAATTGTGATGGAAGTTAATAGGATTTATTTTTATTGCTGAGGTGCTGGGAAGTGGATGAACCTTGGAGTTCACTTTGGCTCCCAAGCTATGTCAACTAGTCCTCCATGGTCTGGCTGCTTTTCCCCGTCTTTCCCTAAACGGTTTTGCCTCCAGTGTGACGGCATCAATATCAATAAGTCATCCATCTTATGAGCTACTCCAAGGAGGGCAATAGCTGATGCTGTGGGCCTGATTTCTGTGATATACATCTTTGGAGGATGATTTGTTTTTTGCTTCCTCCACTATGGTCCCATAAAACGAATTTCCTTCAACAGTTTGGGCTCAAGTTTTGTTATTTTTATCTGACCTTGTGTAACACGCACCACAGTGCAGACTGTGGGGGTGACTGGGAGATAAAAGCACATTTCTAATTCAAACAGATATACAAATATAGACTCAGCCTACGTTTCCCTCTTCCCAGCTGCCTTATGAGGAAGAGGAGCTGGCTCAGAGAAGTGATCCTCCCTAAATCAGAAAGACTAGTGTAAGCAACAGGGGAAATGGAGAATACAGGCTTTTTTTCCCCCTTTTTTGTTTTTGAGATATTTGTGAGAAGGCAAAAAGCTCTTTGTATCAACTCATAATTTCAAATGGTTGTCACATAATTTCAGTAGGTGGTTCTAGATGTTGGCTACTTGATTCAGTTTGGATCGAGAGATTGGTTTGGTTTGGTTGCCTGACTAAATGAACTTGATGTTTAGATTCATGTTCGAGCTGAGAGTCTTGTTATGAATTTAAGCTGGCTTCTCACAAACACTCCTAAATAATTGATACGTTTTCCTAGGGAAACAGCCAACTTGTATGTCTCAAAGTATTTGCAAACCCCAAATTTATATTAAGATTTGAATTTGAATTGACATTTCCCCACACAATGTTTGTCCGTCTCCATTGTGTTTATAGGCAGAGGTTATGTTTTTGGCAAGTTGACATTTAATATATTTTTTGTAATTCACTCCAAAAAGAACGAAAATTGGCTCAGATTATGAATTCAAATGGAGTTTTTCCAAGTGCCTCTATTACAAGTTCCCCTTCACCATCTGAAAACTGAGCTATGCTCCTTTTAGTATCACTAAGCACTCATGATAACAAAGCTAGTAAACATTTTTTATGAAGTTAGACTCATCAGTCCCATGTTATCACTAAATGGAGTTTGGAAGCAAGGAAAAGGAGAGCCAAGAGACACCCTGCAATGTATTTGTCCCAAAGGAGTGTGAAAAAAAATGTACCAATGTCTCTTCTCACCGTCTAAGAGAATGTCAAAATCAAATTTTAGTGTAAACCAAACGGGACAAAACTGGTGGCTCTATGCTAGCCAGCAAACTAGCTTCAGAATCATCTAAAATCAGACCTCCCCCTGGCCCAAAGGAATTCTGCTGCCCCACAGCCCCTTACTTAAAACTGTATGGAGGGAAATGAAAAAAAAGAAAAAGGGCGAAAATTAAAAGAAAGGGAAAAGCCTTTAAGGTCAGCTAGTCCATCCCTTGCTGATCCAGGCATGCTGCTGACAGTATTTTCACATCCATGAGTGCTTTGTCCAGGCTACTTTACCTCCATCACTGGGGCTTCCATTTGCTCTCAGGAGAGATCATTCCATTTATTTGTTATGAGTTGGCTTTATGGATTTTTTTTTATTTTTATTTTCATTGACAAACCAAGCAGTAAAGATTGGGTTGCCAGGCCCAAACTTCTTCACAGTACAGGTTGGATGTTTTTTTCTTTTCTGAGAATGGGAAAAAGCTTTCAGAGTAGAATCACCTCCCCCTTGCTGCTCGCCATCACGAAACCCTGACTACAGAAGCATCTCATTCATCCCCTGAAGTGTAATCTCTTGAGAACTCAGAAATACTCTATAACCTGAAAACACTCTTTGTTTTGAAGGATAAGAAATAATGGACTGCTTCCACAGTAGGTAAAAGGCAGGGTTTTGTCTTGAATTAGTGTCAGCTTTTACTAGGACATGGGGTTTTAGATGTATTTCTGAGCTAGACACGTGTTATGATCCTGCGGGTGTTCTCTGCTGCTTCAGCTCTATTACTACCCAGAGTCTGTCTGTCTTGGGGTCCACTTTCCAGCACCAGAGAATTTTGAGCCTGATTCTGGTTTTGTTTACACCACTGTTCTAAATCAGACAGTTGCTCTCAGCAGGATGATTGATACCAGCATAAAGCAGAGGTGGATTAGATGAACCTCATGCACTTGGCATTTCAGGAAGGAATCAGATTTTGCTTCCCAACTTTCACCTTTGGTTATAGGCAAGCAGTATTTAGCTTTTCAAAGGAAAACAGTAGGAGGAAGGCTATATGGGGGACAAAATGCAGCTAGGCTGTGTTCTGCCTGTGAATTTGCAGGCTGCTGTGCTAGGCATCCAGCTCTTTGTACTAACAGGAGTGCTAATATGATGTATTAAATGTCACACCAGCATCGCTGGGTATGCATATCTCTCCTGTTGTACTGCCTGTTTATGCTTATTCAGCTCTTTGAATAATTTAACACATTTCATACTCCAAATTACCCACAACAGTTTGACGGGGCTGCTGGCAGTTTACTTGAAACACTCAGTGTTAGGTCAAAGTAGGGCCCAAGCATCTGCTAAATAGAAGGACATTTCATACTTAGCAAAGCATAATTAGATGTATTCCTGCACACTTTTCTTTAAAAAAATAGGTAAATCCATGCTAATCCCAGTGATACCATAGAAATAAGGGGCTGGACTGAACACTGCTATGTACAGCCCAACACCAGGAATGATTGAGACTGAAGAAAAATAATTCTGGAGACCAGTAGATGTTGAGGACAGGTGAAATTAAGCAGGGTAGCACAGCTATGTCAGCATGTCACCCATGCAGTTTCAGAGCAGAGGGACTGATTGCCTTGGTCCAATTAGGCTACAATTAGGGATTTGGGAAGCTTCATCCCCAGCAGGGAAATATTCTTCATGCATTTATCTGAAACTTGACTGAGAACAACAATCCCCTGGATGATGAACCTGGAGCACATGGAGCAAGCACACAGTACCTTGCACTCCTCCATCCCCTCTGCTGCTGCAAACAGAGACACAAGAGGTGCCCATATTGGGTGTACATTGCGAATTCTTTCTCAGGCTTCACCTTTCTCTATCCTTAATTGGCTCAGGCTCTTTCACTGAGAACATTTTAGCTGGATGGTTATAGAAGAGAGGTGGGAATAAAGAAAATGGGGCATGGTCCTTGGCTGGACTGCTGAGGCTGGGAATCCTGCTCAGGATTAATGCAAGTGGTGATCCATAAAGTGCTGCTGTTGTGTGGATTAAATTAGGAAGGAGATACAGAGCTGAGAGAGACAAAGTACCTGGTGCTTCGTATATGTGCTTTCCTGGGACTGGGGTGTATTTAGCCCAGTGGGCTCTCATCTCTTTGTGTTTTTGTTTTGAGGAGGATGCCGAACGAGCATTGCTTTCTGAGCAGTGCCTGTTTGCCTTTTGCTGTGTGGTGTCCACACAGGACCATTTTCACTTGACACAGGTAGCCCAGCAATAGATCAGTGGACTTGGCATAGTGCTGCTCAAAATAGTTTTGGGAGAAGGTTTGGAACTGCTGGATGCATGTGGCTCTGAGATATGAGGCAGCAGGCACGGGCTGGGAGGAGGACAGATCTCCCCCAGAGCCACCCAACTCTCCATCAGCACCTCTCCACACTCTGCTCAGACAGAAACCAGAGAAGGGACAGGATAGCAAAAAAAAGAGTGTTTTCAATTAAGACTTAAAAAACTCATCCCTCACAGTGCATCAGGTGGGAGGAATCTCTCCCCAGCCCAGCGGCTCACCCCGGGCCCCACAAAGTGATGATGCAGGGCACAGTCAGCGGAGATATTTGCAAAGTGACAGCAGGGCTCTGATTGAGTGAACCTCCCAGGTCCAAAGCCCCACACTGCTCTGGAGGATATGCTGAAAATCTTTCTCAGGGATTTGCACATCCTTACAACAACTAAGGGTCTGTAATGAAATGTTTGCTTATCATCCATTTAACCCGCTTCGAAGCAGGCTGAGCCTGCATGGTAACCTCAGGTCAAAACTATTTTGGATAGCTGAAACTCATGATAAACACATGCTTTTGAAGGTTAGAAAGCCATCAGTGGGAGACATCAGATTCGCTTCTTTATTATTAGAAGGGGAGAAAATCCAGGAGTGTTCAGAGCAGCAAGTTTTGTATAAAACATGAAAAGCAGATGGGGGGAGGTGGCAGAAGGAAGGAGGAATATTTTTTGATACCAAACAACATTGCTTCTGCAGCAAATCCTTTTTCCTTGTAATTTAAGATTGTGCTTGAAATAAGGATCCAGCTGCACCCGGGGGGAGCAGAGGGCAGCCTGTCCTTTTGGGTGCTTGATTGGCTCTTTCGTGTATACCTGATAATTACTGGAGCTGGTAGGAATCCAGTTGTGCTACTTGAACACACACTGAGCAGCATCATATCCACAGCAGCCCTGTTTGGTCTGAGATCTCCAAAAGTCAGAGAGAAGATTGTCACAGAGCACAAGTCTTTACCGATAAGCAACTTATGGCCTTGCCTAAACTTCACTCCAGCTGGATCTGCTAATGGTCTGTGCCCACTGAGGGGCTTTCAGCTGTATTAAGCAAGCTGGATTAAAGTATTTCATTTAGGAAATACATCTTTATTTCTCAGGTCCAGATAGAAATCCTGCTACTCCCTCTGTGATATGGGAGGAGTCCCAAAGCATAATCTTGAGTTCAATCTCATGGACACTGCTTTTACCATCATCATCAAAGTCCTGGACTGATGAGTGAGATGAGGGGAGATGAGGGACTCTCTTCACGCATGCCTGCTCTGAGCCACAGCTGACTGCCTGAGCACTGCCCAGGGAAACCAGAAACACTTTCATTGCTTTTTGGGACAAATCTTCATCGATGTGTGCACGTGTGCCTGCATACACACACACACACACACGCAAAAGGCAAAGTTTCATCCCTCAGAACCACAATCCTTTGAAGCCACCCGTCTCTGAACAGTTTTCTGTATAATGAGCAGAGCTCTGTGCTGTAACTTTTCCCTTTGTCCCCAGTGCCAGCTGTATAATTCCCAACCCAAGAAATATTGCACCCTTGCAGAACTTCTGCCTCAGTCCAACAGTGCTGTTGTACCAGGTTTTCTGCCATAGCAGCCGCCTACAGGAATGATCAGCAAAGCGACAGCAAAGGACGATTCTTCCACTGGGAGGACTCCTCATTTCCTCTCTTCCCAGGACCTCCACGCTAAGTGGGCTCAGTTTCCAAGTGAAAAGATCCTGTTTTTTCTCTTTTCCCCTAATGGTCAGAGATGGCAAACTCCCTCTGGGATCTATGCATTCAGCTTTGTTCTTTCTCCCTCCCCTGCTGTCGCCAGTAATTAAAACTGAGCGAAAAAACTGAACATGCTATTTTTTGAATAGATATTTGAAATTTAAAGTGGAAAAAAAAAAGTTGTGAAACTTGTCAGATCAATGATTTGACACATATTATTTAGCTGGCTCTAAATATTCTGGAGTGAGAACTTAGTTAACAACTTGTTAACAAAGCATAATTCGGAATAAAACCCAGCTCTCTCTTTGCTAGCTGCATTTGCAATATGGAGCTGGTTCTAATAACTCTGTCTCTTAAATACCAATGTATTTCTCCTGCAGTTTCTAAGAGTTTTTGCCACTGTGGTGCCCAGAAGTGGGATGGAAACAAAATATAGAGGCAACATCCACCAAATCTTGGTGGCCAAGGAACTGCTGAACACCTTAATGTGAGTAACTTCTCTGAGTCACATGCAGGACATTGGTGCTGAGGAACTCAAGCCTGTCAGCACTTAAAAATGGGTTAATCCTTTTAATTAAGCACTTGAGAATGAATGACATATGAAGAGCAATTTCTTTGAGGAGAAACAAAAGTAGAGGTAATTTTTCTAATGCCTGTGCTGTAGTCTGCTCTCTCTGGCCATGTTAATGTGCCTCAGTCCATCCTTAGGCTCCTTTTAAAGATTACTTTTTAATGATGGATAAACAGGCCTGTTTTCCCCCTGAAGTGCATCCCTTACACCTTCACACCTGTAAACAATGGATTTTTCCACGTGAAATAAAAGGGCAAGCACATCCTGCTACCAATTTTGACTCTATAGAGTAGTGTAGCATATAATCTCCATTACTTTTCCTGTGATTTGTAAGTGACTGTTGCTAGGTAATGCCTTTTCCACTAAGCATCAGTGAGCTAATGTGAGGGCTTCGAGAATGTTTCATTATATAATTAAGCCTTTGGTGGTGCTGATTTCTACTTTACAAAAGTCTCATATCTTTTTCTTGTGAGCAAAAAAAGTTTTCATAGCATTACACATAGGAACACCAAAAGCACCCTTGAAGCCAGACTAATTTTTTGGTGATGTAACTGATTTCTGCTTTTTAAAAAATTATTTATTGCACATAGCTATCAGCCACCCATCACAATGGCATCTGGCTAGTCTCTATGTTGTTTAAATGGAAAACATGATAAATACATGGAACACATGACCCACTGGAAGTATCACTAGATCCCAAATATCTCTCTGGACTCCATAATCCATTAAACAAATGTGGTCCCTTTGTTCTGACATCTGGACACTTAGTCTAACCATGACCTTTGCTTCCTAGGGACAGGACTGGGATACAGAAGAGCTTCTTCAAGAGGATGGGACTGGTTTGACTGAATGTGGGAGTGAAGGTTTCCCCAGGATCTTCAGACATGTAAGTCTAAAGGTATCGTGAATTTTGTTTAAAGGATGAGATGAAGAAAGAGGTGGGAGGCATGTAAGCGAGAAGATGTAGACACAAAATAAAAATAAACCACAGAATATAATGTTAAAAGTTTGTACTTTGTCAAGCTTCACCCTAAATACCAAGATCGGTAACTGCCATTGGAGGGGGAACACTTGACCATCACAATACACAGGACTGTGATGCACAAAGCAACCCTGATGCAAATTTACTTAGCATCAAGGATCCCTAGCAAAAAAAAAAAAAAAAAAAAAGGGACCCAAAAAAAAAAAAAAAAAAAAAAAAGGCAAGGCAAAAAAAAAGCAAGAAAAAAACTTTACAAGGCAGCTTTGATCGGCCCTGGCACTGTGTGTGAAAGTCTAGCTCAGTTCTAAGACTGCCAGGGTAAGTGAAAGAAGAGCCTTTGTAATTTTTGTCTTACAATTATGTCACTCAGTCCTGTAGCCTTCATTCTCCCCGTGCAATTTGTAAGAGACGACAAGTCATTCAAAGCACCTCTGTTTACAGAGAGTCTCAGTAATAGAACACCACGGTCGGGCAGATTCCATGAACTGCAGACCCCGTGTTGACAGATGGGGTCTGTGACTGATTGTTTGATGGGCGCCGTGGGTGAGGCTGTAGGGGAATAGTGGGAGAAGAACAGGGCACTGGGTCTTTTTGAGCTCGGAGGTCATGTCGGCTACCAGTGAGAACAGCATTCAGTGTTTTTCTGTTGCATTGTTATCTTGGTGCTGGTGATGAAGTTTTAATTGGGAAGGGTGAGGACGATTCTGCTCTCCTCCCACACAGCTCTACAGATGCTGCTGCTACCAGCAACTTGGGGCAGGGTTTCAGGAGCTGCTCGCTTCCTACCAGGCACGAGCCAGCAGAAAGGAGAAATGAATGAGGTGGGGATAGCTGCGTTTGTGAGGAGTGTCTCCTGTAGATAATGCTGATCTGAAGAGCAAAGCCAAAATGATATGTCTGAAGATACAAATGCCTTGTGCAGAATGGATGTAGCATAGACAGCAGCACAAGTCCCCCTCCGCACTGATAATACAGCTTAACTCAATTCAATCTGTTTCTGTGGCTTGGAAAGTTTTAGGATTCTCTGCTGGAGCCACATACTATCAAGTTGATGATAAAATGCATTGCATTTTCATACTGTAATTTAAAAAAAGCCCTAAAAAGCAACTCACTAGAAAACAAAGAAAAACCTGCGTGATCTATTGCCTGAAAGCCACTCAATAGCAATTAGCTAATATCAGTTATCTTTTTGCTGTACAGGCTTCCCGATACTGCAAAGCATAGTTTGGGTATTGGAACGCTAACAATTATTTATTAGGTGCCTCAAAGCATCCAGGATCCTGGTCATAGGATCTCTTGTGTTTGAGGGCTGTAAAAACAAAGAAAAAGAGAAGAGTCCCCAACTAACACGCTCACAAAGTAACTACAAGGCAATTGGCAACAGATGAATGCGCACAGAGGCAGAGCCGTATGCTGGGAATGATTATAGCAGAACTGTCAGCATGAAAGGCAGGGCTCACAAAATACCTTTAATCACTGGTGATTATTCTTTTTCTGGGCAATCAGCTCTTCCCCCCCTGCAATATCTTGCAGGATGTAGCAGGATGCATCTGAAGGTGCTGCGCTCTTGCAGGAGACCACCCTCCATTCTTGTCTCCATCAGGTGAGAGACAGAGATTTTCAAACCTCTTAAGAGTCAGATGGAGGGAAGGGATAGATCCCCAGGATCCTGGCCCCGGGGTTTCTCACCCTGAAGCAGAAGACAACGCTGTCACTCAGAACAGCAAGTTCCCATTCACAGTTATTTGTCATGTTAATTACTACAGACAAATTTCTCCTTCATCTCAATCGTGCAGGTCAAAGCGGAAAAGTTTAGCACTTCAGAACATCAAACTTTGCTTTCATCTGAGTGCGGGACATCATTCTGAAATTCCTTTTGATCATGTATGAAAAAAAAGAAAGGAAGACAGTTTGAAAGTTTGCTCTTGACCGGAGTTGTAATTTCTTTGTTAAACTCAAGGGAATAGGAGTCTCTCTAGTCGTTATCCATTGGCTGGGTGAGTTCATAAACTCACATCATCACTAGAGCAGGTAACCCATGAGTAAGAGCCATGAACAAATATTGACAAATATTGTCTCTTCCCTCCATATCCATTCAGGATCCTCGTCATATCATTCCCACTTCATTAATTTCACTCTGAGCTCTATTAGATCCCTGTGTACTGTGCTATAGGAAATACCCTTGGCTCAAACCCCACCACTTTTCACAGAAAGTGGCTGCATATCATGACTGTAATTTACTGCACAGCGTACCTACGCGCTCCCACATTAGCTGTAATCTCTGTCGTGCTCACGCCAACATTCCAGCAGTATTTGGCATTTCACGAACGCAGTATTTATCACTGAAGTTCATACAAAGTTGCAAACCCTAACGAGGCTTATCAGCTTCTACAAACCATCTCTGGCCACTGGAGTGTGACATGCTGAGTATAATTCCACTCACTGTGCAGTCACCGGATGTGAAGAGGGAATGGGGAGGGGGGAGCTTCAAAGCAACATTTCGTATCACTTTAAATGAATCATGAAATCGAATGTCTGTATAGCCCCTAAGTTCCTGCAGGTGAGATGTAACCTGCAAGCTGGGCACTTAGAGCAGCCTTTCAGTCAAATAAAATCTTCTCATCGTTACTGATGTGGCAATTATGCCCCGGAAAAGAGCGGTGCAGTGGCTCTGCGAGGGGAGGGGGACTCAGAGCTCAGTCCCAGCAGTTGCAGAAGGGTGGCTGGGGGCAGATCAGGTCAGTCAGCCTCGGTTTGCCCACTGTCAAGACAGAAATCATCACAGTCACTGAATTTATTTCAGAGACGTATCAGAAAGCATAATTAAATATGTGGGTTATAAACATTTCCTTCTGAAATTTCAAAAAGTTGTGGTATTGTTATGAAGAATACAGTAACCTGCTTTGCTGCCAGTCCAGCCCTGTATCTAGGACTAGAGCAGGCACTAAAAACCTTGAAAAGAGCCTTGCAGTATCTGTATTTCTGTGTATCTACATGCCCCTGGCTATGTAGCACCCCACCACTACCCCTTTCCTGCTCATCAGGCACAAGTGTGACACACTGATGTGGGTGGAATTTGATTGAGAAATGAGCTACTGTTTGTATTGTCATCACAGAGCTCTCTAAAAGCATGAAGTTGGGCTGAAAGAATCAGAATGTTTAAAATGAACACTATTTTTTCCTTTTCTTCCGTGATTTTTGGTTCTTCAGTCTGCATTCACATCACTTATGTAGGGTGGTGTCGGGATATTCTTTTATAACAAGGCCTCATAAATGCTTATTCTCTCTTCCATTTAACTCAACGATATCAAGAGTCAGGCTGATGATTTTAATGTCTTCAGGTAATTCCTCGACTATTATGTAGTTTCACAGTTCCATTGACTTCGACTGAGATGTAACAATATACAGCAACTGACTGTATGTCCCTAATACCTGGAATTTATAAGAATAAGACCAGCCAAAGTTTGTGTGCAGAGCACAGCAATATGTCCCCTGCCAGAGAAACATCTGCAATGGCTGGAGAGCAGGATGGGAGATCTTATAGAGTTATAGAAGGAAAAATGATGCATTAATTGCATTTGAAAAGTCCAGTGCTTCTCTAGTTCTGTTTGCCAATGCATAGCTGTAGATGCATTCCCTTGCTAACAAGGGCTTCAGAGACATCAGGGTGTCCATTTAAGCCGCTGTTTGCACCTATAGACTGTGTTAAATTTTTCCATTCCTTTTTTTTTTAACCTCCAGGACCCTTTTTGCTGAGTTTTTTTTACAGCGAGTGGATTCCAAGTGCTTCTGACTTGGATCACAGAAGCAACTTCCCTGCCTGCCTTTGTGGGTGACTCATGCTCTAACCTCGGTCAGGTCACTTAGATGGTGTTGTTGTTCTCTATTTCTTAGTCTTTAAAATGCATATTTTGTTCTCCTCACAATTCTGACATTGTAGCATCTTTCTGGCTCTAGCAACAGTCTGTATCATTTTAGATATACATTATCTTGTACAAAAATACCCACCCACATCTCATACCCTGAAAAATCACAGTAGCCAAAACTCCAAATTTAGATTGAAAAATGTAGAGCTGTGCAGACAAGAGGACATTTTTCCAAACGTGAGCCGATAGCCTTTTTCTCTCTAAATAGTTTGGGCTATCAGAAATTTTTAGTATTTAAATTCGCAACTCAGGCTCCTGCTGGGAGATCCTGGACATGCTGGACCACCCAGCAGGCTGAGTTGTACTCCAGCGTTGTTTTTGCTTTGCCAAGGGTGAGGATGGTTTCACTGCATATGTCCAATAGCTGGAGACTAATGCCCTTCCCCTCTTGGTCTTGTCCCATCCCCTACATCCTCCCTGCCTCTCCCCACAGCTGGTTTTCACATGGTGCTGGCTGCTTGCTGCCTCACCTTCAATAACTGAGGAAGAAGTGGAAGCAAAAACAGACAAAACAATTTTCCTACTGAATTTTTTCATGGCTATGGAAACATTTGTAGCAGCTAAAAACAGCAGTCTCAAGGAAATTCCTTCTCTGAACCTGTAATCTTGGGCTGGAAAAAGCCCTATTCAGGTGCAGTCATTACTAGACCTTTCTGCCATCCTGTTAATCCCCTCTCCCTTCCCACCTCACACCTGCCAAAGCAGGTTTACGTCAAAAGTATCCAATCCCATCTTCTTATTTTTTTTTCTCTTAAACGTTTTTGGGAGACCTGCGAGGAGAGAAGCAGTTAAGGAAAAAATAAATAAAATCCAGTTTTGCTGCATTTTGGGAGGAAATGAATGTGTGTGTTTTGAAGCGTTCCCACAAGGCTCAGATTTTAGAGCATGATGAATCACTCACTGAAGATTCCTGGTTCTTCTTCTCTGCCTGCACAAGGTGCCCAGCCAGGGGCTGTGGGCTCTGTGAGGATCCATCTGTGCTCCTGGTAAGCAGGGCCAGTTTGCTGGTGGGTAGGATGGCTGTGCCCTCTGTTCTCACCACAGCCAGGCCCTCATGCCCTTGGCAGGTCACTGTGCCAGCACGCCGTGCTTGGGAAGTCCCAGGGCTGTGTAATGCTGTTCTTGTCCTGCCCAAGCCAGTCTATCCCAAGGATGTGTCCATCCAGGGCTCTCCTGATGTGTCCAGCAGCCTTTGGCACTGCCAGGGTTGTCCATACCATGTTTGGCCACAACTTCAAACACCCTCAGTCTGCCTATGGAAGACCACGTGGACACACAGTGAAGGTTATTCCCCTTTATAAAGGTTAAATGTAGCTAATCCATGACAAAAACATATCAATCTCATATACCAAAGCACCTACATCCTGAGCAACCACCTTCCTGATCCTCACCAGATCCTCTGCCAACAGGACAGTGGTGGCATCAAAGGGCACTTGATATTTTCTGGGGCTTGGACATCCATGGTTCACTATGAGGAACAGAGTATGGAGTTGAAGGTTCTTTACTGAGAAATCCCCGGCTCTGGATCCGTAAATAAATCACCCTTTATCCAACCTGCTCACATCTGTGCTGTCCCAAGCATGGGCAGAGGGAAGCTGTCAGCCTGGGCACAGACCTTCGCTGGCACAGAAGGAATAGTCTGGAAGATAGAGAAGGACACAAATCACGCCTTTACTTTGTACAGCAATCTCGATATTTTGTATGTACTTATTGCTCTGAGTTTGTCTCCCTTTCCCACCTGTACTTACACTGTCTTTTTTCTGAGGCTTGTTATTATTTCTATTGAGCAATCTTCAGTCGAACTGGGAGAACTCGCAGTGGCTCACTTACTTGAACATTATTGCCTAGTTCTTTACACAAGACGGATTGGATATGAATGAGATCTCTTGTCCTCATGAGCATTATATTTATTTCACAAGACATTTTCTTCAGAACTCTCCCTGCAATAAATTATGTGGTATATTTATTTTTTTTTTCTATCGTGCTATAGCTCTGTCCCCTTTTTTGTTGTTTCTCATTTTTTAGACACTTCTTCTTCCATGATCTGCTGTTGTTGTTTTCTGTTTTTTTTCTTCTCACAATCTCTTAGCTGTTTTCTTGGAATTTTTTCCCTTGTGCATTTTTTAGCACAGTGCATGTATTGGATGTACTCAAAATGAGAGCTTGAGATAAGTATTTAAAGTAACAAAATGATTTCCCTCTCTTATCTTTCAGATGTTGTGTAATGACTGGGAAAAAAAGGAAAGGAAAAAAAAATAAAAGCAGGTGAAATGTTTTAAATGAAGTATATAACTATAAGGAACGCCATCGTATGCATCATTTTCTGATTTCATAATGTCAGCTAAGTGAATGATTTTGTAGGTGCTTTACTTCTAAAGAAACACTTAGCTGGATTTTAGCAGCTGCTTTTGGGAAGAGCCTAAAAATGCTGAAAGCCCTGTATAATCAAAGTAAAAGTGAGTATATTTAGGCTGGATGAAATGGGACTTAAAGGTAGCACATGTCCATGATATTTATAGGAGTCCCATCTTAGGTCTCTATGTCATTGTCACTGTACATCATTGTGGTCCCTTGCTCTCCTGCCTCGTCTATGAACCCCTCTCAACCTTTTTATTCCCCCGTTGCTTGGCGGAGGTATGTTAGAAATCTGGACTTAGCCCAGCTGTGGCCTTTCCGAGGGTCCACGCTGGAGGGAAAGTTGGTTTGAACTAAAACTGAAGTGTAAATAATGCAATGGGTGGTTTTGAAATCCAGGTACAAGCTGGAATTTCAACACTGCTGAACAATTTTTAGCTACTAAGGATGAGTGTTTCACTTCAAGACTAATGTCTTATGTCTAAAACTAGAATTAAACTTCTTCACCTGGAGTGCAGTACCACCCTAGGGCACGTCATTCAGGGCAGTGGTGGGATTTCTCTCCTTGGTGACTTTCAGGGATCACCTACACAAAAGCATCCCCGGTCTGATCTGGTGTCGATGTTAATGAAGCTCCAAGAGGCAGGAGGCTGGCCTAGAAACCTCCAGAGGTCCTTTTCCAATGTTTTTTCTATGATCTTACAGTTCTGGTAAGTGTGTTACAGTAAAATAACCAGATGGACTTTTTTTGGAAGTATAGAACAGATACCCTGAGGGCAGAAAACAGTATGTGGAGAAGACGCCATGGGTGGGGGTGGGGAGAAAGACACTTATTTCCATTTATGAGTTATAGAATCAGGACTCCTACAAGGAGTTGAGAAATTTGTCTTGATCTGGTGATGAGAAAAACAAACACTTCTTATCTTTTTGCAGTAAGGCTGCCTGGCTTGTGATCCTCACCCTGTCTCGAGAAGGGTAGGCAGTGTTTCAAATGTTGGGGTCAGGCTGGTTCCTGCTCTATCTCATCAGTCTGGTGTACATATCTTTCCAGAAGGGATTAAATGTGTCTTGTCTTCTGTGGTTATATTAAAGGGCAGAGATGAGGCAAGGTGCCTTTTACTTCTGAGAACGTTCTGCCTGGGGTATCTGCTGCTGGGGGAGAGGGAGGAAACAGCAGCCAAACCTCACGGCTGCCTCCAAGGCTAACGCAGGAGAACTCTGTGGTGACACCTGAGCCTTGCTTCCCCGGTGCACAGGGTCAAATGGGCAGGAGAGGGGTGAAGAAATGGTGTTGGAAAGGGTGAGATCGACTGTGTGCCCAGGATCCCCACCATGGGCATGGTTTTGCAGCCAGGGTTGCTGAGCTACTGAGCTACCCCACTCTGAGATGTGTTGTGCAAAAGATTAATTTCACCCTCGGGACAAGCCAGTGTCTTTTTCTCCCTTTTCTGTACACATTCCTCTTACTGGATCAGCCAAAACCTTCTGCTGTCACTAAAACTGATGGGGTTTTCTGTATAAAACAAGATTTTTGTACTCATCAAGGCCAGGTCTGGCTGCTCTGCCAGTAGATGTCCCTGCATGCCTGGCTGTGGTGGATGTGCTGTGCCTTTTCCCGGGAAAACTGACTTCTGACACACTGAACTTCACATCATTCCTGTTGGGTATTTTTCATATGGATTTTAATTTTTTTTCCCTCTCATTTGGGCTTCTTGTGTAAAGTTTAATCAATCTCCACAAATATAAAAGCTAAAATTAAAAGGAAAGATGGTTATTTTATTGCAAAGCTGTCTTTTCACAATCTTTAAATATTTTTGTGTTTATTTATAAAACAGAGTACTGACACCAAAGTCCCTGAACCTCTTCACCCTGCTCTGTCCTTCACTCCTGTTCTGTATCATGCATTCAAATAACTTCCACATTTTTCCCGTTCCTTGGATTGCAGAATTTTCTTGAAGCAGATATTGCTTTGGTGCGCTGAATTGAACAAAACAAGACAAAATGAAACCAAATAGTGCTGAGCACCAGGTACTCACTGCTTGGTAGGAGTCACTTGGCAATTTTACAGATGCTGAGAGTCTCAACCTTCAGCCTGTAAGGTGTTTCCTGTAATATGAGAATTTATCAGCTGGCTTTCAGAGCCACATAGGTGAGTTTTAAGTGTTTTCTGCAGTGCTCTGTGCTCTGTATTATAATCCTGCAATTACATATTTGCATCCCTACTAAATTAGCACTAGAAAGTTATCTTCAAAAGTGCAAAAGCAGCCTATCACTGCTACTCTTCCTGGGAATACAAGGATGATAATTGTTACGGAGGAAAATTACCTTTACACGGTATTGATTTTGTGCCCTGCTGCCTGTCATCATTCCTGGGTGGGTTTTTCCAGGCTCAGGACAGGGAGCAGCTGTGCTGGGAGCCCACGCTGGTGGCCGTGGAGGAACAGGGCAGCACTGGCAGCTGCGGCATCGCCGCCACCCCCGCGACTTGTGGGGGGCACCAGTGACCCACTCCAGCAGCCTTTCATTCCAGCTTTGAAGCAGGGGTAGAAGGAGGCTTCAAAAAGCTGAGAGCCACAGCCTTGGAGTGGGGAATGGCTCAATAAATTGGTGGAATATAAGTATTTATTGATTTAAGAGCAGTCTTTTCTTTTGCCTTGCTTTTGTCTTCTAAGGGAACTTTCTTTTAAATTTATGTCCCACATTGTCACATCAGGAGGAAAATACATGAGAAATGTTTTGTTATTTCAAATTTATCACGTATTACGTCAGCTGGCATTGTGGACTCACAATATGTAATGCTTCATAAATTATGAAAAATAAGTGTTTTATGGGCTTACTACGCACTCTGTTTGAAAACCATTGAGCTGGGGAGACTCAGTGACCCCTGTACAAATTAATGTGCACATGATTTTCATTATTGCAGCCCAGATAGGAAGTTTGAACATCTTTATATATTTATTTAAAGGAAAATGAGGACAGAAGTTGCTTGAATACAGTTAGTCTTTCTGGCAAGGAACAGGTATCATTTAACCCAGCTCATAACCTATTGCTTCCCTCACAGTCATTGTTATTCCAGGCCAAAGCTTAAACTCAAAATCAGAGCTGCGAGGACTTAGCATGAGCTTCCAGAGGTCAAATCCTGCAGTCTTTAGCCAGGCAAACTAAACCTCCGAGTTGGTAGGATTTTGTCTACGCAAGGACTGCGGCGTTTGCAGAACACGAGTCAAGCACAAGTCAGGCTCCTGCAGAAGGGAAGGCAGTGAAGGATGTTTCTACCCAGCTTTCCAGCCCTGCTTTCCCTGAGGGTGATGGAGAGTGACAATCAAACAAGAGCCGCCCATCTCAGCTGTCAAAGGCCTCACCAGAAACGAAACCTCGATCTCAGGGTACCGGGGATCTCAACCTTATCGAACACGGCATCCTTCAGCGCGGAGCCGCACGACTCTGAGGGAAATGTCCTCGCCTGCCTGCACGGGGAAGTGTGTCGTCCCATTTTCTGAGGAGCAAAAGTTCCCTCCAACATGTGTTGCATGGGAGGCGCGTCTTTGGGGGCAAAAGGCACGGTGACGGGAGGTACCGGCAATGGTGAAGCACTCGCAGCTATTTTTTTTTCCCCCACTCGCACCCAAATATTTCTGTTCCTTGCAAAGGCGGGTCAGGTGTTGAAGCTCCCCTCTGGATGGTTTTTATATCGCACAGATCCACCCCTGTGTTTCTAATAAAGCCATCAAGAGCACAACCGGGAGCTCCCTGCATGGGCTTAAGCAATATAAGTCACTGCTTCAGAGGACTCTCTTAACTCGGGGCTGGATGCACTCAAAAATCTTCCAAGTTATTCTCTCCTAATTCAAGTCAGCTGAGGCATCAAAATGTCGGGCAGATGGACAAGATCCCTGGCTGCAACCAGCCTGTTTTCTGCTGTTACTCTTATTGCAGCCAAACCTTAGAGACTTTTATTGTAATTGCTTTTTATTTAATTAGTGATATTTTGAGAATTTAACGTTTACATAAGCATACTCGAGGAGATTCCTGTGTGCTTTCTAGTGGAAAAGACTGTGCTCTAAGGATCTTAACTTTCCCTGAACTGGATTAAACAGTGTTCTTATCTCAAACTGTAGCTTTCCTTCACTCACTCCTTTCCTTTTCTTTCTCTTCATATGGTTATTAAAAATTATTGGATTTATAGACAGTGGTTAATTACAACTGCTGCAGCTGCTTGGTCAAGAAACAAAAGGATTTTCTTGTCAGTTGTATTTTCTCAGAATTATTAACTTCAGTTTTGCTTCATGTTAGGGAGATACAAGAGAACAGAAAAATAAGCAAAGTACGACCTAAGTCCTTACTTTTTTATTTTTGCTGTGACTTTAATAATTGAGAAGAGCCCTTGCCTCTGCCTCTCTCCTCCAGTGGATGGCAGCTGAGCACCATGGAAGGGAGCAGAGCTGACTTGCACCTCGTTGTAACTCTCTCAAGGAGGCAACCGCTGATTGGAATTAGATGTTCTTTGCCTGTGTGAAATATCACTCAGAAATACCTGAAGAATTAGAAAAGGAAGAAATGGAAAGCATTTTCAATTTAAACTGCTTTGTTACTGGAGCAGGAGCGGATCTAAAAGTTTCCTTCAGCAGCTGAGGGGGGAAAAAAGAATCTTATATCCATATACACAAGTTTCAAGTGTTTCCTTTTTATATGTTAATCTGAATTTTCACTACATGGATGCTAACGAAAAAAAGTTTCTGATTTTCATTTTGCTCCCTGACCTCCACAGTCTTTAGGTTTTAATACTATACTCATAATTTCAGCATGAAGGATCATTTTTAAAGGCAAATTTTCCTTTCTTGAATTCTCAGCTGCACCAGAAAGAATAGGACAATTCCCAGGGACTGGGATTGCAATGTGAATTTAGTCGTCTTTGAAACTGTGACTAGTTTTGAAATGTTCCCCTAAAAGGAAAGTTTAAAACAAACATTCCAATCAGAAACAGAAACCTAACCATGTTCCTCTTAAAAACGGGTCTCCTCCAACTCCTCCAGTTTATAGCACATACCCTTGGGCTATTGCAGTCTAGAAAAATCTGAAATAAAACCACTCTGTTTTCTGGGTCTGATCATGCATCACTCGCTCAAAAAAAAAGTTTAGGGCCTCCTGAGAAATACAAGGTTTAGGCCTTCCTGACACATGTTGCTTCTTTTTAAAGAAAATAGTCTAGTGCATCTTTATGGCAAATACATCATTTTACTTTTATTCCCTTTATAAGGAATCACAGATGGGTTGAAACAGAAAGCTTTAAAAAAATATTTGCAGTTCCAGTTGCATATAAATAATATTGTGGTCAGTATCCTAGTTGTTTTTAACATTAGTAGCTATTTACTTTTTAAGTTTTATTTGCTTCTACCTCTAGTCTCATGCTGTTGTAGTATAAGATCAGACACAAATAACTGTTTACACCAAAAATTAAGTTTCTGTAAGTAACTATTTTAAGATGTTTGCTTTTATGTTTACTGCTGAAGGATCTTGAGCACTCCTGCCAGAAAGGAAAGTATTTATTATCTCTCTTTTACAGATGAGGAAACTGAGACACTGTGAAATTAAAAGCTTGGGGAAATTAGTGCACAGTAAATTACAGTGTGAATTTACTGTGTACCAACCACCCTGCACGAACTCATCATGTGGACTGGCAAAGAAAAAGGATTAAACTCCCTTAAATTATCTCACATTTGCCATGGACAGACAGTTGCCATGGATCAGCTGACACGCAGCGACTTCTCAACCCGCAGTGAGCCACTCGCACAGTGAATCCCCCACTGGAGAGGAGCTGTTCATGGGGGCTCTGCTGCTAATCTGCTCCAACTTTAGGCAAGAGTTTATTAGTCACTAATTTCCCCAGCTGGTTTACCTAAAAATCACAGAAGGAAATCGCTGGCAGGACTCAAAGTCAGACTCGAGTATCCTTGCAGCCTTGAAAGCAGAAGCGGTGAGTTAAAAGCAAAATATTGGGAGGAGATAAACTTTGTCTTTTTGAAGGATGGAGCATCTGCAGGATGTGTCCAGGCAGTGTACGGGTTAAACTGGTGTATTAGAGTGGTGGAAGCAGAAGATGAGTCCTGGAATTTGAGAATCACCCTCATATCTCAGGGGTTTTGGGCATTAAAGTTTCTTCCAGCCTCATGGCAGCACCTTACAGCCCAGCCCAGGATGGAATTCCACATGGAATCTGTCTATCCTGGGAGTCCCATCAGACACCTCTTCCCACCCCATGCCTGGGTTGGGTCTGTGCCTGTGTGTTCTGGGCACCCTGCAAGATCCCTTTCATCTCACCGTGCTGCTTCTGGACACCAGAGCCACTGGGCATGACCACTGCAGCCCTGGCCCCTGTTCACTGGTCCCACAGTGACCTCTGGGCTCCAGAGGCCACCGGTGAGGATCCAGGGGTGACCTCCTCACCCTGCAGCAGGCTGAATGGCTGATGTTGAAACAACTTTGGCAGGAGCTCTCTCCATTGTGTCTGATCCAAGCTGGAGAAATGAGCACGTAGGGAGCTGGGACAAAGGTTGGCTGGTGGGAAGAGAATTACTGACAAGTTCATTCCACTAATAAACAAAGACATAAATGATGATGCTATAAAGAAAAAGCAGGATTCTCAAGAGAAACTGTAGAGAGACCTAGTAAGGAGGAGAGATGTTTAGACAACAGTTTTACATTATACTGCTTGGTAAAAAATGTTCTATTTTAGCTCCAAGCTTGAGTCTAGTTAGAGCTGCACCAGTGCTTAGGAAACAGCATGTATTTTAATGCCCTGTGAACAGGAATAACTGATAACTAGTACATTTAAATGTGAAAAGCAGAACTTTTCTCTGAGGGAGGTGGTTTTTTTGTTGTTGTTGTTGTTATGGATTTTTTCTTCATAGTTTACATTGCAGCTATAGCATTCCACTGACAGTCATTTATCTAATGACTTACATCTTTCAGGCTGTGGAAAATGCAGGAGAACAGAGAGAGAGAAAAAGTGGAGGTAAGTTCTTTTTAATTTTCATTTCAGGGATGAACTTCTAAGCATAAATATACAGAAGTTAGCACCTCCCTAACATCCCCTCATTATCTTATTTCCAAAGCGTTACAATCCAAAACCAACAGAATCAGGGCACTATTTACTTCAATCCCTCTCACCCCAAAGTAAGTCTAAGTAGAGATGGATTTGCTTTTGGTATAACCGAAATTAAGACAAAAGGGTATGTCTGAGAAAATATTTCTTTTTCCCCTGTAAAGCTTAACCTTAGGAAATGCCTGTTTGCGCTAGAGAAATGGCTTGCATGGAATACGACAGCCACCTTTTATAGAGGCAAATCCGACTCACTGGGCTGTACTGTCGTAAAGAAAAAGTTTCACAGATATAATTAACCTGTAGAATGCCCTTCCACAGGATACTCTCAGAGAGTTGTCACTAATACTGTCTGTTTTCATAATTCAGGGCTTCATGGTCTTCTAGCTGAGAGCAAGAAGCAATCTACTGTGTCCCTCCATGACATGCCTCCCCTGAATGAACCAGGACGTCATGGTGACTCTTGTAGTGATGGTCACTGCTGGAGCTGGAGGAGGTGATGGCGTTGGAGGGAGAGTCTGTCGCTGTTTCCAGAAACGGGCAAGAGGTGCAGCATGAGCCCTGTGACAAGGACAGCCCAGGCTGCTGCTGTGTGTGATGAGGAGAGGAAGGTCTGCACACACCAGGGAGGCTGGCAAAGGAGAAAGATGGGTCATGGCAGGGGTTGCCCGTATTCTTCAGCTCTCAAAACACTTGACGTTACTAACTGAGATGGTGGGCAGGGAGGAGGCCCTAGTGGCTCGAACATTGCTGATTTGCAAAGGAGCAAAAGGGAAGGTCTAAGAAGGTCCCATGGCTGGGTCTGAGTGATAGTCTTGGGCCTGAAGGAACTTGGGGTTCAGCGCTGCTCTGCTTCTGGAGCATATGGGAGGCAGAAGTGCCTTCATTCTGCTGAAACACCTCAGGGGTTCAGGCACAAAACTTTCAAGGGTGATGGCCCAAGCACTGGAATGTGTCTGGGGGTTGGTGAGTGCACATGGGGTGGGAGGAACGACCGCCAGACCCTGTCTGTTGAACCTATTTCACTAAAGATTCATCTGTAAGGACAGAAAAGTGGAAGCAAAGATGTGTGAGTGAAGGATCTTCAGAAAGATGGTCCCTGGTTTGGGGAAAATGGTGTTTGGAGAGGAGCTGAACTCCTGTTGTCTGGTGCTGTGAGGACCTTCTACATTGGTATGCCATCCAGAAACACTTCTCATAAACTTCCATACCAAAATCATGGGAAATATTTGAACTTTAGATGACTCCAGACTTCAGTCGCAGTTTAGTAGGATTTTAAGGCTGGCGCTTTATATATATATATATATGACATATATAAATACACACACATATGCAAAATATATATGTGTGTGTGTGTATTTTTATATATACCTTAAGTTGTTTTGTTTCTGTCAAATAAATTCAGTAGCTCTTGTTTAAGGTAGAACTGGTAGAGAGAACTTGTGCAGGAAGAGATTTGATGGAGCAGTGTTAAGCATTGGGGAATTTGCATCAGAGGTTCTTCAAATGTTTCATTCAAGGCCAGCTTGTCATTAACCTGAATACTTGATTTGAAGTCATGCTGGTTTCACATGTCAAGCTACCCTGGCACTGCGTGAAAGTGGTGGGAGGAGAGACTGGATGGGGGGAATGAGCAAGTAGGGAAGGATTTGGTTATCAAAGCAGAGGACTTAGATTCAATAGCAGTCAACAGAAGGAGATTACTTTGAGTCGTAGTTCAGACAAGGGCTCTATCCCAATACATTAGGCCACCCCCTCACAAACAGAAGGACCTCCATGTGCATTACCAGCTTCATCCAGGGACAAGGAGATGGTGCAATCGCTTTGCTGCCAACCCAGGGAAACGGCAGGTTCGCTAAAGCCCAACTCTCAAGAATATTAATAAAAAAAATGGTTTTACCCTTTCTGGTCTTGCTTATAGCAGGCTGCTAATAATGCCTTATGAGGCTGCCACACAGTTCAATCAATAGTTTGATTTTTCTGCCCTAGAGCTGCCACAAGCATGAACCCCATGCTGAATTGGCTGAGTAAGGAGCTGGCTGCAGAGACAGAACGAGGCAGCAAAGGCAAAATGCAGGATGTGGCACCTTGTGACTTCTAGGAAACTCAAGGATGGACCATTCCTGCTGAGCCCTATCCACCATGGCCACTGCCACATCCCACAGATGCTCCTTGATGCCAGTGCTGGTTATTTATATATTTCTGTGTCGCCTATGGAAACATTCGGGTTTGACAAAGGGAAAAAGCAATTCGACATCCTTTGACTGAGGAAGGTTGATTTTCATTCGAGACAGAATGGCTCATTTTTACCTTTTTAGCTCCTGGAAGAGTAAAAAGTGAGAGGTCAAACCTGCATCACCATGACAACCCCTGCAGCGAGGGTTTTTGAGCAGATGAAGGGGAGTGATAATGGAGCTGAAGTTTCTGCCCGTTCATAGTCTCTGGGTTTTTTGTTTTGTTTTTCCTTGTTTTTTTCCTTTAGGCCCTGTAAGGTGTCGCCGCATGGGTTTTTCAGTGGCTGAAGGATAACACTGGCCACTTTAAGCATGGCCATGCTCTGTTTGAGATCAGTCCTTGGTGCTGCAGTGCCTGCACACGTGTGGAGTGTATATAAACCATATAGAAAAGGGGATTGTAAGAGATAGTCATGGAAGATCAAACATCCCCTCAGATGCATTCCCTACACTCCTGTAGGTACAACACACCAGCAAGTGCAGTCGTATTACCCAGATTGCATCAAAGAGGACTGTCATCTCTGCCTTTCCTGACAGCACCTTTGGAGTCCAAAAATAAGCTCAATAAAAGAGAATTCTCTGAGGAGAGGAGGCATTGCACAAAAGAAGAAATTCAAAATAGGTGGGGGGTCTAAGGAGATAAACTCAAGAGGGGCTGCAGGTGGAAGCTTATTTGAGTTGCTGAGCTCATGCCCCCGTTTTCTAGACGTGCACAAGGGGGAATGTGTAGGAACAGATTGCAGATAGCTGAGGTCACAGCTACAGAGCAAAACCAAGTCAAATTGAAGTCCCACAAACAATTCCCCAGATTCCCTTTACCTAAAAACTGAGCCTGCTCCAGGGAAAAACAAGCAAAAGAGCAGATTACTCATTTTTTGAACACCTTTGGTTATTGTAGGTAGCTGCTAAATCTGGTGTTTTCCTAAGATAGGAAGCCCTCTCAGACTGGAATATGCCTCATTTGATATGCAAACACCTGTGAAGGGTCATCCTCAAACCCTGTCTAGAGCTTCCAGATATTTGAATATTATGCCTCTTCAGAAGTTATGAATCGCTTTCTTTACCTTGTTGTGGTTGCCACAAAAAATGAAAGAGAGTAAGAAATACTAGCTCAGGTATTAGAGTGTCAGAAAAGTTAATTTTGTGGGATGATTTCCCCAGAGTCAGACTTCAGTGAGGTCTATACAGCCATCACATAGTTACATGAAGAAGAGGAATAGCCAGGGTTAACACTAAAAAAGTTTTGAATGGCTATAAAATCTCAAGTTGAAGCAATTCTCTCTGCCCAAAGGATTAGGTTAAAGCTTTTGCAGTGCAGTGGAGATGAATTATTCCATTTTTGCCTAGTGAGTGGTTTCTTATGTCTTCTTCCAAAGTGGTGGACGTGTCCCTTATGTCAGGATGGAGTTACACAGCCCACCATCCAAACAGGCAAACTGCAAAGAAAGAGCACAGATACAGTCTCTTTACCACCAGATTTGAAACAATAGCTGCATCAACCCAGCAAGAAAGCAGAGCTGGGCTGTTGGGATCAGCCTGCAGATAAATCAAAGTGAATCTGAGTGATAGTGATGTGATGTTGCAATAATAATTCACTCCTCATGCTGATTTAGAAGAGGAAGCCAATTCAGAGCTTCACAAGCACCAGGGCCAGCACGGAACCCTGCGGGACAGAATGAAAGAGAATAGTCAGTTCATATGGAAACAAAGTGGAGGTTATCAATTGCATAAAACACATACCTGGCAGAAGACAGACGATACAATTTCTGGAAATGCTTTGGATTATAATCTGTGCTTCAGACAACTGATTTATGAAATGCTGGATTTTTGCATTTTATTCAGCCAATCTGAAAAATTATGTTAAATATGAAGCCTCTGTATGTGAGAGTATTGCAGCAACAGTATGTTAGACTATGACAGTTAACAGGATGTTAGATTGCGACAGAAAATGCAATTTCATCTTTACAGTGATGAGCCAGAGACCTCAATTTTCCTCTTCCTGTGATGCGACTCTCTTGAGTCAGACTTGAACTTTAGGCATGGTCTGAGAGGGGGGCAGATCGCCTGTCTGCTGGTGCATCTCAGGACAAACACTTTTTGGGAGCTCGGTCTTTGAGGACAAAATAAAAAATGTCAATCACATTGGCATCAGATCATTTGGAGACTTTAATTACCTTTATTTGATTTTTATTCCTCACTGCAAATCTACTCATTCATTTCCAGGCACAGTGAACTCAATGAAACCTGATGTTGCTTTCAATTTACCAACATCTCTTTGGAAAACAGACTCATCTCACTGTGGAAATGTTCTAAAAACAAATTGAAACCATTCCTCCTACTCCCCACAAGAGTAATCAAGTGTCAGAGCTTTATTTTACACTTTGCTTGGACAATATTTGGATATAAAAGATATCTGGCAATTGTGTGTTCATTGATGTATCTTTAACATTTCAGACGATTAAGTTGGACTCATAGGCATTTAGTGTTCAATTTTAAGAAAAAGCTTTCCCACGGCAATGGAGTGCAGAGTTTCAAGATGAAATCCGGCCTAGGAAAGACCTGTGGACTGGCACAGAAAGTGTGAAATACCACATGAGCTCTGCTAATAAGTCAGTACAGTTGTAAGAAGTCAATGCAGCATCAGCTGACACCTGGGAGAAGAAAACCACAAACAAACGTTTCTCTCTTCAGAGCATTTCCAGCACACCTTAAGCCTGTGAAAGACGCTGGCATGGTGAGCAAATATTGCTGTCCGTGGGTTAAAGTTCAAATGCATCACTTGAGCAGATGAGGAGTTCAACCAGGGCAGAACAACTTGCCATTTCCTTCAGGGAGTGGTGGCCGTGGGGTGGGGAGGGACATGGGTGTGAGAGTAGGATGCAGGCAGTCACAGCCCTTCTACAGCAATTACCATAAAGATTAAATAAATACAATAGCCTAATTTCACATGGAAGTACACTTTAATTAAGTCTCCGCAGAACAATGAGCTGCTTCCATAAGAGCTGTGAAAATCATCACTAGGGACTGTCCAGAGGAAGAGAGAAACAAACAAGCGAAGGTCTCTTTGTATAGAAAATATGTACAGGAAGTATTTTGAAAAGCTTGTCCCCAGTTAATTTACCTAGGAAGAATTAATGACAAACTCCAGGGTTTTGCTCTGATTTATTATAAGCTCCCCATCCCAGAGCCTCATGGTTCTTCCCAGACTGAGGGAGACAATTCATTTGCAGACCAATGCAAATTTTTGCATTTCCAGACTATTGCAAGAGCATCACAGCTTATTGTGTGTGATGTACACCAGTGGGCTCAGCTTGGCTGAAACGCTTCTGGGAGGCAAAGTTGTGCAAGGTAAGCTCCAGGCTTTTTTTATTTTTTAAATAAAAGCTTTTTTTATTAAAAAATAAAAAAAATCTATTCTCCCAACTCAGTTAATGATGCATTCCCTGTGTTAACATGGTCAGGGACAGAGTTCAGTAGGAGGTGTTAGGGGAACATTACCTGTAGAACCTCCCTTCACTCAAAAGGCATTTTCCATTATTTTCTTTATCTTACTCTATGATCAGGATTCCTAACGCACAAGAACTGCATGAAAATGAACCAATTTGCCATTACCATTTTTACAAACACCTGGATGCATTGCCTGAGGGCAGGGAAGCTTGGCCAAGGTCATGATTGCTCTCTCCCTGAGACTGGGATGTTCAACAGAGAACAGTTCAGCTACTGGCATCACATCAACCGCCCCATGACCTGTGGTGAGTTTGAGCTCAATAACACCTACAGAAGAGGCACCTTCATTGCAAAGGCAGAGTTGAGATGTTCCCTAAATCCCAGCCAGATACAAACCTTCACAGCGTGTAGGTGACAGGGCAGCTTGATGTTTATGAAGGAAGATTTTGCCTTGAAGCTTGGATGGGTAGTGGGTGTAAATTGCAAATGACTTTTTTTTACCTCAGAATCTATCATAGACTACTTCAAAAATTAATATTATTGCTTTAGAGAGTGCCATCTGGTAGCTTTCAGCTATCAGCTCTGGAAGGCTCAGGCAGGTTAGACGTGGGGAAACACAAAAATACTTTTGTGTTGATGCTCATCTTACACTAACGTTGCGGAGGCTTTTGGTCAGGAACTGCCTTTGTTGCTTTCTTTGTTTTTATGCAGCTGGGTAACATAGCTGGGCCCATCTCCACAGAGGGCATCTTGGACATGACTGCACTGCAACGCAGAAATCATTACAACCAGACAATCGGCTCTCAGACCATACCAGGGTCTGCTTTTTCTTTGAAAGGGAGTTGAAACACTTGTGGAGGTTTAATCGAAATCTGAATACATGTGACTGAAATTGGCTCCCTGTGATTATTTATACAAGTAAATCTCTGCTTCTCACAAGTTCCCAGAAATCAAATGCCAGAGTTGTATGATCTTTTTTTTTTTTAAAGAAGTAAATATTTGTTGAAATTTCTTTGCTGTATTAATTTTCCTCTGCCTTCTCTCAGGCAGCCCTGATGGCGATGGAGAGACTCCTGGTGTGCATCAATCAACCTAGGGAAGAGGGACCAAAATAGCTGATTACTAGGTCTATAATATCTTATCCTCAGAATGAAACCAAATTTTCAGTTATCTTTTAGAATGGTTTGTTTTCCTCATACATCTGCATGCCCAGCTAAAATTTTCCAGGAAATGATCCTTATTTGAACAGTAGGTATGTCAGGTACAGGTATTTTAAGGAGAAGGTAGTTTAAGGCAAGGGCTGCATATTTCCATGTTTTTTACCTAACCCCCAGTTGAAAGCCCATCTGCCAGTAAGTGCTTTATAACTTGACAGTCAGCCACCACTATTTTTTAAAATGTTCTGTAATGTTTATAATGTCAGTCCCCGTTGCTAACCTTTTTTTTTTTGTTTCTTTTACTTTCTTTACTTTCTCTCTTTTTTTTTTTTTCTGGTGGTAACCCTTTTACCTTCTTTTTCCCTGCTCAGACCCATTAGCAGGATGTTGTGCAATATGGTGCTTGTCATCTGTTTCAAAGACACAGTGATGAGATACAGGTATGCCAGATGGATAAACCTAGTGTGACTAATTATTGTGTATTTGCCTTTAATTATTATCATTTATTACCAGAGAAAAGACAATAGAGGTTCCCAGACTCGGAAGGGAATGTCGGCAGAAGGGGAATTTTTGTCTTTTTTTTTTTTCCAAGAGACTGGCACATCAGCAAGAAAAGTTTACTTCTTGGAGAGAAATACTGCAAAACATCTGAGGCAAGAGGAGACAACATGACCTAAGCAATGCTTTCCTTTCCCTGGCACATACTCGAGGATCAGATCTCTTACAGGTAATAAATAGATTTTGTGTAACTACAGAACAAGTATTCTCTTGGCTGAATGTAAGGATTCACTCAGGGCATAAGGAATGTAAGGATTTCCTTCAGTCATCTCACAAAGAGAGGTTTGAGTTCAAAGTGACCTCCAAAAATCACCCAGCCCAGCCCCCCTGGAATTGGCAGGGGCACCTTCCACTAGACCAGATTGCTCAGAGCCCCGTCCAACCTGGCCTTGAACACTGTCAGGTACGTGGCATCCACAGTTTCTCTGGGCAGCCTGTGCCTATGGGTAGGCT
Organism: Eulacestoma nigropectus; assembly: GCA_013397775.1. Classification (NCBI taxonomy): domain Eukaryota; kingdom Metazoa; phylum Chordata; class Aves; order Passeriformes; genus Eulacestoma; species Eulacestoma nigropectus. Next base: position 2,461,909 of record VZTE01001668.1, read on the forward strand.
TCAGTCCTCTCTGGTCTGGTTTGGAATACATTTACAGCCCTGGCTCTGCCCCTTTGGCACCAGAAAAAAGACTAAACTGTAAGATGTACATTATCTCCTCCATGGAGAAGTGAAACCTGAGGTCCTTAAGCAGCAATCTGTGACCAAATTAGGCTCAAGGTAGCAAACACTGACATTGGTCTCTGTGCCATCACACTGAGCCCTTAAACGGAACCTGATTCAACCCTTTAAATGGAATCTGATTCTGTATCTGACCCTAACACACAAGATTTCTACATTGTTTGGCAAAAATTCAGATTTTCTTCTTTTCGGTATTATGACCTTTTTTTCAATCAATCTCCTCACAAGCACACACACATTTATAAGCATGTCTTGTTATAAACAAACATTTTAAAACAAAGGGGACATTTCTGTTGCATTTCAACAGATGCCTATTGAGGACAGACACTTCACTCAAATCAGAACCCACAGCCTGGCATGCTGGATGATTTTGAAGGAGTCTAGAAGGCTGACAATGGTAAGAAACTTTTGGAAATGTTTAATACTCTGGTCCAAAAAGCTGCTTTCAGGTTACAGCTGAATCAGCTGCCATTTACAAGTGCAAAGTAGGTTTATGATGGCTCATAAGCCTGATCTTGCTTATGGGGCACTGCACTTTAATTTGAGAGCAGCCACACTGATTTAGTAAACAGATTGAGGAAGAGCTTCAGACTCCAGGCTTTAAAATTCATGAGGATCTGATTTAGTACGTTTTACACTGGTATTTTAACATATTTGCTCTATGGCTAAATTGCAGCGTAACCTAAAGGACCAGTCATATAACACAATCTATCGCAGATAATACAAGATATAATCAATGTCACCAAGCTGCTGAGCTATTTCTATATTTAGCATTTGTCAGACAAATACATGCAAAGGCATTAAAACAACAAAGTCCGTACATGGATGAATCGTGAACAGGAGAAAAGGCTAAATTTGCCACTGTTTGCTCTGAATAGCTTACCCAGATTGCAGGCCGATTTTGTTTTGGACAGAAATATTTTCCATCACAGGGTCTGCTGAAGTCAAGAGAGTACTATTCCTTTGGCCGCAGGATGGGCTGAAGGGCTGGGCTGTATTTTGGGATTGGCAGCTCTGACCGTCTCCCTTTAACCCATTTGAACACAATTTGATTGGGACTTGACAGAGCCCTTAATAGTCTGTGATTGCCTTGATTGTAGACTTCTGCTTTCAAACCAAATGCAATGTCATTATTATATATCAAGAAAGAACGGTCCCTGATAACCAAAAATATTACACTAAATTGGCACACTGAGAATTAAATATGCAGAATCAGCCTAATGAAATAACTTGCCTTTGGTTGCAAGAGCCTTCATCATTCTTAAGAAGATTTAATGCTAATCTGACTTGGAGCTGTTTCAGTCCAATTATTTTTCAGCAAATTTTTGAGCTTTAGTTTTGCTTTTCAGCAGCATTATTCAGTCTTGACAGTTTTTATTTTGTTATTTTTGTGGATATTGAGTAAATGGGAAACCAATTCAGAACCATTCTTAAGTAGAAATGAAATGCCCTGTAATCCAATTTTGATCAAAATTCATCTTTGCTTTTCGGGACCGAGCAGCCTGTGCAGTTATCTCTGCACTGCACAAGTTGATAATAAAGCAAAGCAAAGCCCACATTCTTTTCCCATTGCACGTGGTGGGAACTGGGCATTGTTCAGCTGGAGAACAATGTGCTGCTCCCCCAGCATGTGGCAAAGCAGCAGAATGGGAAGAAGAATATTTCTCCCTTTGCTTCTACTTCTGTTTCTCTAATGTCTGAAGTAAACCTTTCTTCCCGCCTGTGGGTGGGTGGTTCTCTTCCCCAGAAACCTTCCTGGCTCCCTCCCCTGATGCCCTGTGTTTGCAGGAGATAGCTCACTGCTGCAGCACCTTTCCCAAAAGCATTCCTAGGGAGCAGAGACACATTCAGCTGTCATCACAGACCTGGTTTACAGCTTCTCTGCCTTCCGCTTCAGTATTCAGTGCCTTTTGGTTATGCACAGATGCAAAAGCCAAGATACATCATAAAAATACAATCCCTGTCCAAGCAGTGACTGGACAAAGGGGCCTTATATGTCTTCCATGGCGCAGGGAGGAATCCCATGTAACACGGGTTTTTACTTTATGTTTGCTTCAGTGATTCCAGCTGAATTCTAAACTGGCTTTTATTCCACTTTGCCTGGCAGCAGCAATACCTCAAGGAAGGCTTTTCTGGTGCAACATCAGCAAAATTGGTGGCCTTGAAAAGGCTGTTTGCAATCAAGCAAAGCTGCTCCATTCCTCCTAAAAATGCACTTCATTCCCACCAATCATTTCTTCACCAGCTCCTCCTACCTACAGGCCAAGCTTTTTTTCAATGTTCATTTCATATAACCTTTCATGATGTAATGCTACAGGTATTTTTCTAGGATGAGATAAAACACTGAATATCAACAAGTTTTCAGGCATCCATCCACGCAGGCTTCTATCCTTTTCACAGGATTCTGTGAAAGGTCATAAAGGAGGGATGCATCGTTAAATAATCATCTCAACATGATCAGCACCTGCCACCTGTCCCCAAAAGGAAAAGTTAGGAGAGGTAACACATCAGTATGAGAGATGACTAAATGCAAGTCTCTGGTACCCTCCCAAGACACACAGCAAATGCCTTCTTTTCCTTGGTAGCAAGAAGCTCGTAACTAAAGGATACAAACTTTTAAAAGAGATGGAGTTGTCTTTCCAAGGTATCTTTACACTCAGTTAACCTTCATTAGTTACCTTCTTGTTTTTGTCTGTTCTTCCCATCAGATCTTGCAGTTTCTTGCTGCTTCACTCTTTCTGTTTCCTCACCATCTAACCTTAGACCATTCTCTTTCTTTTTCTCTGAAAATCTGCCTGCTGGTATTTTCCATGAATCCATCTGCATTGAATTATTTATAGATACAATAAAGTCCGCTTTTGTCTAATGTTTATTTTCTTTAATAACAAGAAACATGGGGCAAATGTTCCAAAGAACCGAAAAAGGACTTGACTTTTCCTGGACGCTAGGCAACAGTAGCCAAAAAGTACAAAACAAGCTGTAGGATGTTCATAAGATGCATCTAAAAATAATAATCTTAGTACTTTGGTATCTAATATGTTCTTTGAATTTGTTATATTTCCCAAATCTGAGCCTTGGTTTTAAAGCTGTCATGACTCTTTGAAGGCTTTAATGGACAATGAGTCACTATGGAGGCAACCAGGAGCAATAAGCAGATGGATTACTGCTGGTGCAGCCAGATCTCTGCTACCTGTTTTCCTTGTCCGAAGTGTTTTAAATAGGTCATGGAGGTCTCTTATGCTGGTCATTCCCAGCCAGTGGGTTTGTCTTGTACCTGGTAAAAATTAGAACAAACAATACATCTTTCTAAATGAGTCACTGCTAGTCCTTTGTTGCCTTTTACTGTTTGTTTGAATTTACTTTTCGTCACGATTTAAAGGCTTTTCCCATCTCCTTTTCCAGTGGAGGGTTTATGTTGTTCATTGCTTCTTTCTTCCCTTCAATTATGTGAGCCATGCAAGCATTTCCCCTTGAACACTTTCCAGCTCCCCCCACCCCGAACCTCACCCACTCCGTGTCCTCCCCCTCGTTTACACAGCTTCATTCTCCGCTGTGTTTCCTGCACTGCCTACACTAATTGCACTTAGCATGGATGTGGTGGGGGAGGGAGGGTGGAAAGGGAGAAAGGAAAGAGAGGACTTCTGAGGAATCTGTGTGAGTTAAAATTGGAGGCTCCTCTGCACATGGGAAAGATGGAAGACGTAAAATAGGCAGCAGAAGGAAGAGGGGAGAGGAACAGATTCAAGTCCAGGTCCAGAGTGACCAGAGACAACTTCAAGGTAGGTTGTATGTTGGTTCTCACCTTTTTACAGGGAGTAAGGAAGCACTTGGAAGCTGCAGAGATGGGAGCCCAGGAGATCCAGTCCCTGTTCTCTACGGCACCCATGTGATGCAAAATCCTGAGGGTGAGGCTTATGGAGCCCCCCCGCCACCTCTCCTGGCAAAAGGTTATTCAGCATATGGGAGAGGCTGCTTTGTTTCTTACTCATTGTTCCATACCCCTTGACCACTCACTTTATTGCAATTGCTTGTCTAAAACACTGTTCACTGCCTCTGTCCCCACTCCCATTCCAAAACCACAGGAAAAAGGACGCTGACTCCACAGAAGCAGTGTGCTGCACGTTGGGGCCATTCTTGCAGATTGGGGATGAAATCTGCCTGGAGGACTTGGGAAATTCAGTCCCTGCACTCTTCACAGTGGGTTGTGAATGTGAGTGTCGCCCCTTTCTCAGAGCAGCTTTTAAGAGTGAGTACTTGTCTCAGAAAGAACAAAGACACACCATCAAACAACAGCCCAACTAACAAACGACCTGAGACTGGCAGCTCCCAAAAATCAGCACTCAGTACCCTCTGAAGCTTCACTCATCTGGATTCAAAGGTACCTGGATGCAGAACACTTGAGCTAGAGAAACTGCACTTCTGTGGCATGTGTTTATTTATTTATTTACCTGTTTTCCAATCTTGCACCTGCCTACTTTAGCTGATCTCTAGCTATCAAATTGTGATGGAGCAAAAGTAATAAAATGCCTGTAGGATAGAAAAACCCTGCCTGAAGTTCTCCCATAGCTCAGCCAGACCTAGAAGATGCACAATTCAATTAAAAGAAATATGAAGTTTTTCTCTCCTCACCTTGCCATTTTCCCCTTCTCTTCTGTGCATTTCATATACCCATACATATATATATAAATAAATACACACATACTCACACACACACACACACGCATACGCACACACACACAAACCCACCCCTCCCCTTCCCAATCCTTCCTTTAAGGTTTAATTTAACAATAACATTTGCGATCAGGGTCCTGAGCATCTCAAGGGCATTGCGCTTGAAATTGCACACACTCCGCACCATTTATCATAGCCTGACATGTGTCATGTTCCAGACTGCAGCTCCAAGAGGTTACAGCTCACGACTGCTCCTTTGTTGATCAGCTGCCGAGACAACTGAGGCACCTTTCTTTCTTTTTTTCTTTCTTTCCTTCTTTCTTTCTCTTTTTTTTTTT
>VZTE01001668.1:2467098-2627617 GCA_013397775.1 Eulacestoma nigropectus
TATTATTAAAGCCGCACCGTCTTCTTTTCAGAGGGCTCCTTCTGACACAATGGAAAAAGAAAACAAATTCTTCTCTGCTCTGTGCAGTTCCCCCACCAGCTCTTCATCAACCCAAATTCTGATCACATTTTATTTGGGTTCAATAGCAAAGCCTTGGCTGGTTAATATTACTGCTTAATGCTGACTTAATGCTGAGATAAAGTATTTTCAAGGTAGTTCTGTGCTTGAGGAGAAGAACAGGGTGTATAACTGCTCAGGATATTGGGAACAGTGCTAAGGCAGTCTCAAAGTGCTTTCCTGTGGCAGCATCCGGGCTTGCCAGGCCAATGAATTCCCTCCATTGCTGAACTTCAGTCCTGCAACTTTGGGGATATGAATTTTCTCTTCTCCAGAGCTTCTTTTTCATTGACTCCACCTCTCGTCCTCCATTTCCTTGGTGCCTTGCAGATTTCTTGCTGTGTGCAGAGCACCTGAGACCTGTGTGTATCTTTGCCGGAATGATGTGTACAGCAATTCAGCAAACCAGGCTGTTTATAAACAAGAGCCACTGAATTGCATTCATAAATCACTTGTAGATCCTACTTTTGCCAGTCTTCATCCTGCCAATCAACATTTGTACAGGGAATGGGTACAGGTGTCACTCAACTTAATGTGTAAAGGATGCGAGGTGCTACTGATAGCAAGGAATGGGATCTGAATTCTGGTCTAAGATCGGAACAAAGGCAGACTTTGTATTGTTCTGAATTCTCAAGAAGGTTGGCATATCAGGTGAGCTACTAATTTCTCTTTTAGCTATTTATAATGAAGAGTTCTTGAAGGCAGGAAATGCTGAACTGGAGCCGATTTCTCCAATTCCTCTCCCTGTTTTCATGTTCTGCTCTGTCCTGGAAAATCTCAAGCCTGAAGGTTCAGGTCCCAAAGTCTGTCAGGGTTTTGGAATGATACTTGATCTTTCAGACTCCTATTCCCCTCTGAGCTCTAAATCACGCAATGTTCATCACCACCTGTTAGCATCAAGCACAGCCTCTGCCGACACAGTTGGAGTTGTCTTACTTTCTCTCACACTCTCAGCTCTTGTCGATGGATATTTTCGGAGGTTTCCTCGGTTTAGAGGCACTTGATTAATCAGTAGTGCCAGATGGGAAGTCTCAACTACTACCACCATGTGTGTGTCATACGCCTATTAGATTCACAAACAGAGGAGTTTCTTGCCATTGGCCAGCAAGATTTCGCACTTTATCCTTTGTTATATGTTTTTTGCCCACGTCAGACCTCTTTGCCTTCCAGTTCAGCACGCTTCCCTCTAGAAGTTTGATCTGAACAGTGCTTTGCTGCCTGAAGGACGCCTCTTTTTCTTCCTGTTTCTCAAGGAGAGAAAAGCCCAGTTTTGTGTCTGTAGCTGGGTAGTCCCACATTCACAGCATCCTCTCTGAGCTGCTCCCGGGCTCAGCATGGAGCCGGCTCCTCACTGCCTGTGATGCATTTCCCCCTTGCATCGCTGCTCGTATTGCTGACCTTGACTCGTGCTTGGTCCCTGCCCTCCCCCTTTGCCAGCGAAAGGCACCTGCCCGGCCCTGCAGGGATGATGTAGTGCCACCAGCTGGGATGGCGTAAAGCAGCGCCGGGACTCGGCCAACTTCCAGTCACATCGCTCTGCCTGTCCTGGGGAGTGCAACCACCTGCACAGCCTCGCCTTCCCCCACAGTGAAAGGGGACAGTTTAGCAAAAACAGGGCAAGGCACAGAGCACAGAGAGGTATAAGGGCAGAGACCACCATAAATGCTCTTTCTCCATCAGTTTGCCACCCTAAACAACCACCTGTCTGTGTGTGCCTGACACTGGCACTGCTCCTCTGCCCCCAAGCAGCAAGGAAGCTGCTTGACTTCCCAGTCTTAAATGAATATGATGTCTCCCTGAAACTCCTAGGGAGACTTACCGAGGATATTTAAGAAGGCTGGGGTTCTGTTATTTATAGAGGGGCTGTGCCCAGGGTGTGCCTGTGCCTGTCTCTCTTTTTAGGACACCAGTTCCCATGAAAGCTGCTGCGGTGTTTTAGTTCCTCACTTCAGACCGCACAGGGGCCAGTTTAACCCTCAGCAATTTTAAATGGAAGATGAATAATTTTAGGGGTATTTTGTGGGTTTATAAGGAGGAAGTAAGGAGTCTACACAAAGGAAAAAAATAACAGTCTATGGCAAAAATATTAAAAATAACTTAAAACCCACTAAAAATAAAAACGCCCCTCAGCTTTCCCTCTCCAACCATGGATATTGTCATTGTAATACTGCTCAGAAATGGGGTCCCTTTGGGCTGGGAGTGAAAGTGATACACAAATACTCTTAGTGTAATAGACAATCTATGAGGAAAGCAGCACACACAGCAATTAGGCGAGTGGTCAGGCTTTCAGCCGAGACCATCCTCCGAATATCTCAACCATGGAGCAGAGCTAAGACTGGATTCAGAACTGGCTCAACAGCCATGTCTCCCTGTGGAAGGAAATATGGCTACAGCAGCCTCTATTTATTGGGATGGCATTGGGGGATGCTGGAAATTAATTGGCTCCTCAGATGTGAAGAATAAAAGTAACCTTGGGTCCCTCTGCTAAAAAGAAAAGGGGATAACCACCAAGCCAAGCAACATATAAATAATAGGACAACCAAGAATGACTTAAAAAAAGTATTTAAATGCAATCAGGCAGAGTGGAGGAAAGAATAATGACATGTGTACAGTAGACACAATGTAGATTACAATTTATAACAGGATACAGGATGGAGCCAGCACTTGATTAGGGGACCATGTTACAAATTTTTCAGCATATGTCCTCTGTTTTTCTTTGCCTTGGCATAGAAGGCTGGGCACTGCTGGTAAGTAAATCAGATCGTCAGAAAATGCCCATGTTGATGAGAATTGCAGGATCCAAGGAAATTAACTTGACTTGTATTTTAGACAATTCTGCCATATCCATTCCTTGCCCAGAGCTGTCAACTGGGAAAGAGTTGTGCCTGCTTACAGCTTTAATCAGAGATAAAAATTACCCCTAGTTCATGAATATGTTTATCATGGAGATATGTCAATGACAGAGAATAGATTCTCAGCATACAGTTCTGCATGTCTTGCACTAAAACATGTCATATACTGATGTGTTTTGCTCTACAAATAACACTCTCATACTCCACTCATTGTCCAGACACAGACAGAGCCTGGGCAAGAAGAAGTCCTCCAGAAGGAAGCACAAGGAGCTTTTGCTGATGAGATTGGAGGGCCTTAAAGCTCCTTGGTGTCTCCTTGCTGTGCCTTGGCACCACCTATGAGCCATTCACCTGACTGCCAGGAAAGAGGTGAAGAGAGAAATTTTCGTTTGGTCTGATCACAAACGCTGTTGGGGCTCCTTTGATCATCCTCTGTGTCTTGAGGCTCCGTCTCCCTCCTGGATGTGTTCCCAGCTGCTGTTGTCTGGACCCAGTGCTTCAGCAGGGCTCTTGACCATTGACACCAGTAAGTCCTGCTCTGTGGTGGGGTGGGGGGAGGCTGTGATGTGCTATTTCTTGTGGATAGTCAGGCTGTGATAAAAAGGAAGCTCTATTCATGAATAGAGTAATTTTTTCCACTTCTAAATGTCTTTTTCTTCCCAGTCTGGTAACATCACAACCCTCAGAGTACCCTAAATTAAAGAAAGCAATACCAGAACAACAACAAAAGCAGGAATGGGAGCGACACAGCAGCAAACCAGAAAGCAAATGGCTGACAAGGGATGTTTAAATGTTGCACGGTGTTATTTTGGCTGCTCTGTTTGTCCAAATTGCCCTAGAAAACAGAGAGAGCACAAGCAGCTAAATGAAGGCTCCTTGAAGTCGGGGGTTTGCTGGACCCCGATCTGTGTGTGCACTGGGTGTGGGTGTATTTGTGTGTGTATGTTGGGGAAGAGGGAAGATTGTTGTTGTGGTCTCTTTCTAGACAGGCATAAACACCCCTGTTTATTTCCAGCATGCCGTCTAAATTCAAAATTAGCATAAGCTGATGGTGTTAATTGATTTATATGCATGCAGGCAGTGGTTTATCAAAGGTAGAGGGACATAAGGTCACTCCCCTAAGGGCCTCCTGGGAACAAGTATCCATCTGAGATAATATTGAGATTGGCGTAGTTGGGAATATAACTGTGTCCAAGTATGAAGAAACTGAGTTCTTTGTCATTAGCAGCAAAATAATTTTCCTATTAATATTGTAATTCTCCTTTTAATAAAGGCTGCTCTCATTGAGGTCTAGGAAAGTGCCCTCCAGGGCCGCTCCGAGGTGGCCCAGACTGCAGCTGGAAGGCTGGCTGCCTTCCCAGAGAAGGGAAAAGTCCTGTCCAATTTGCCATCTGAGCAAGGCTCTAGGAATTTTATTCCCTTCAGGTCAGTGTACCTCAGCCATTGTGGAAATGCCAGAACACTTCCTCAGAGGAGGTCAGCAACGACACAGAGACAGCAGGGACCAACAGGGAGTTCTTTACTTTCTGAGGAAATTTCATGCAAATATTTCCCCTGAGCTGTACCAAGAGAAATGCCAGAAAAGGGCCTTGGCTTGCAAGTGTCCAAGGAGGAAAAATAAATTCCCTCTTGCACTGCCACCCCCTCAGAAGGGAGGAAAGGAGAGGAGACAGTCCCTAATATGCTGTGCCCAAAATGTCTCCTATTGCTGTTGGTTTTCACTATCTATTTTAAAAAACCTTGGTTTTCCCAAGCATGAAAATGGGTTAATCTGAACTGACAGATGATTCTTCTCTTTTTCCTTTCTCTCTCTCTCTTTGTTTGTTTGTTTATTTGTTTGTTTTCCCCCCACCTTTTCCTGGGTCAATTTGGGGAATTCAGATGTGAAATCCATCTAAAAGAAGCATCTTCCACTTGTAAGCAAAGCTCCCCTGCCTGGCAAATTGGGAATTTTGCCCTCTCTAGTAGGAGCTGCAATATCTGATTGCTCTCTGACTAAGTAGGAGCTCAACAAGGCCACCTTTACACTGCACGATCCCATACATCAGAGGCCACCCCTTTGAATTCAATGGCTTCACTGGTGCTAAGAGAAGATATTGGAAACTTAGTCTGAAATCACACCTTTCAGGTAATAAGAAGCAATGAATAGAAGAGAAAAGGAAACAGGAGGCTTATAGGATTTCACGAGTTTCTTTTGAAGAAAGGAATCCACCCTGCTGCTGATGTCCAGACGCTCATGTGGGTGTTGAGACGTGCAAATAAAGCAGGGTATAAAGCTGTTAGCAGTGGTTCACAGCAACAGACCAGCTCCTGTCAAGGAGAAGCAGGTTAGGTAAACTCTTCAGGTGTTTGGAGGTGAATCTTTTCATTTGTGCACAGCCCTTGTTTGACCCAACTATTTCACATCATTACCAATTGCTTTGTTCGTACATATCAAACTTCCTTCTTGTGCTTTATTGGTTTCTGCTCTTGCTGACCTCTTCCAGCAGTTTACTTTCTAACATCCTGAATGCTTCATCATGACTGTTCAGCACACCTCACTGAGAGCTGAGATTAAAAGTTAAAAAAAGAGAAAGAGTGAACACAACAGGAGAGAAAGCAGATGAGCTTTTGGCAGCAGCCTGGTGACACTCTGGGGGGAGTCAAACGGGCTGAGTAACCACCTGGAATAATGGCAGAGGGGAAAAAAGAGAGAAGAGACTCAAACAGCAGGGCCTGAGTGAGAGAATTAGTAGGAACCTCAAGCTGAGCAGACCAGGGGAGGTGAGCAAGGCAAAGTCTATCTCTCCATCTCAGCTCTCTGTTCCAAAGAGAGACACTGAGCCCAGTTAAAATAGAAAATGGGATAATTTAGTTTATAACACTGAGCCCAGATATCTTGTATTCAGTGGCTGCTTCTCTCCTGGACTAAAAGTCTGCTTGGCTCTAAGGTATAAGAGCAGTCTCATGGAAATCTGAAAGAGGACAGGAAGGGGAGAAGGTGGGAATTAAAGAGGGGGAGAGCAGATATTTTCAGACCCACCTTTAGTGGCTGCAGGACACTGGTGTAGCACAGCCAACACAGCATCAGCAATAGCCTCCCTCCGTATGTGCTAAAGAGGTGCATTTGTGTCCCCTCCCTGGGCACAAGGCTGCAGGGACATAGGGAAGGTGAGAGGACATCAGCCTGGCCAGGGCTACCCCTGGCTGAGCCCAGGACCTTCTGCCTCCTCTATCCTGGCAAACTGCAGCAGGGTTATGTTTAGGCTGATCAGTACTTGGTGGAGGATAAACATTTCATTTAACACAGGGAGGTTGAGATTTGGGTGCCTGGCTCCCTTCTGGATGGAGTGACAATGGAAACAGTCAGTACTTACGCCAGGAAACATCATAAGATTTATTTGGTGTCAATAAAAGAAAGAAGTGTTTTGACAAAACCAGAATATTTTACTTGGGTTTATTTTTTTTTTAATAATTCTCTATTATATGATAGAAAATTAAAATGTAAAGTCAAATATTGTTGTGTGCCCTCAAAAAGTTGGCATGGGTTCTTTAGCACAGTCAGAATCTTTCTTCCAGTTTTCCTCCAAAAAGAAGCAGTGCCAAAATCAGTTTGATATTATGAATGGTTTTAGTGTTGATGGAAGCACCTAACTAATAGTCAGAGTATGTATGGCTATCTCTGCTTCTAATGTTACAAAGAGCCTGACCTCCAGGTGCTCGTCTCTAAGGCTTCCAACTCAATTTGCAAAATTCAGGCTTTGCTTTAGGTTTACAGTACCACGAAGCAACATAAAGTTCAGTGATGATTGGATTGGGTTTTGACAAATATGAGAAAAACATTGAGATGTAATGTTAAAGCAGAAGGAACTCCAGGAAAGAGCAACTGGAGGTCTATTTTGTGAACATACTGAATATGTGGCCACAGCTGCAGCATATTCAGACTGTATAAAGTCTCTAACAAAAGACATTATGTGAACTTTTTATTTGAGTGAGAAAAAGAGTGTTTGACCTGCATTCTTTTCTCATTAAGTATATTTTTCTGTGCACATTCTGCCTTTTTTTTTAATACTAATGAAGAATTAAATTGTTACATCTTTAGACTAATGACTCTCATCAAGATAATTTTAACAATTCCTTCCCAGCCTTTCAAAGTCCTGTTTCATGCTTAGGAAACAGAGAATTTTAGCTTCCATGTCTGCCTTTGGTATTTCTACCAAGTGTAGATTTGTGACATGTGCTGCCGTGTCCCAGGGTACATAAAGCTTCACTTTGGTGTCCTTGACATCTTTGGTCCTTTTTGTGGCTATCTCATAATTCATGCAAGTGATGCCATACAACTGTAAGTTTTTCATGAGGTCATAAAACTGATTTATAGAGGTTTTCCCATAATCTCCAAGCAAATTAAAGAAGGTTGATGGAGCTATGCAACTCACTGTTGCCTCAACAATGGTCTCATTCAGAAATGACACTGAACAAGATTGAGGTATTAAGATATCAAGAATGTCCTTAAGAAGCCTTGTCTGTCTGTAAAAAAAAATAGATGTGATGCCTACAAACCAAGAAGGGCTGTTTCTTCTCTACACTTAGTTGATTTTACCCATGGCATCTACCTTAAGTTTAGTCAGATAGTTTCTTCCTTCACTTTCTACTTCTAAATAGAAAAGTCTGATTAATCCATTGCAGATCAGCACTTACAAAAAAAATTTGAGGTTAATGTCCTTTCCCTTCTGAGATATTTAAAGTTTTAGATTATCCATTTTACAAACAGTGTTTTATTTTGCTTTTCAGATTTTAAAATAATTTTACAATAAGGGAAATATTCCAATAAGGGAAAATTCTAATTCCAAAAATTCTAATAAAGGAAAAGATATTTATATATATGCATATATACATATACAAGTATAAATCAAACTATATATCTGTATATCTAAAACTATGGGGGTTTTACATGTATAGATATTAAACTACTTAAAATGCACATATATAAAAACTAGACACAAACCTCAAACTCTAATTCCAAACTGTTAAAAGTGGACATTTCAGAATTGTGGGAGCTTTATTCTTCCATCTTTATTTCTGAAGCTGTTTGCGAAGTGCTTGCATTTTGACAGAACTATATAGTCCAAGAAAATGAGCTTTCACTAAACTGCCTCCAACTTCAATATATGCCCTGTGTCAAACTCAGAAAGAGCTTCCAACCTCTGTGGCTGGGGCCGAGTGCCAATTACACTGCACCCAATGGCCTATAACTGTCTTTTTTGCTTCTGTGAATATCACTTTTCTAGTTAAAATCTTCAGGACGACTTGCAAAGTATTTGCTACTATTGCTCTGGAGTTAAAAGTAACCTTGAAAGCATTTCTCCATGGTAGTAATTGAGGTGATTTTTCCATCCCTTCTCAAAAATGGCAGTATATCATTCCTATCTTTCCTCCTCAACCTCTGCCCAGCAGGTTTCGAAAGACTTTTTAAGGTGGGTGCTGTCCTTTTTATTTTCTTCTTATTTGAATATTTCATCTCAAACTTCATAGGGAGATGACTATCTCCCAAGTGCGTGAAACCAGCCAGGATTGTTTTATACGCACATTCTAAAGCATTTGATGCAACCTGTACTGTGATTATACATAAATGAGTAAAGAAAATCTTCTTTAAATCACCTTTGTGTTGGAATGAGTGGGCCTTTACCAAAGAGATCATACAAACTAAGAGAGTTCTAAAGGTGAGAAATTCAGGCCCTTTAAAGAGTATTTGAAGTAAAACCTAGGAAACATACACATTATAAGTATTAGTTTTATTATTAGAGTGAAGAAATTATTGTTAGAATGATTTCCTGAGTGATTTAAAAGTGCTAATAGGAGTATTGAGCCGTATTCTGACCACACAGTTTTGTAAATTGGAAGTAACTTAATGGAGTTCATTAAAAGGGAGATGGCATCAATCTTGCCATGTTCAGGCACAGTACAAAGAGATGTAAGTATTTAAATAAAAGACAGACACATTACAGAACTATAGTTCAAGGCAATACTGCCTTATGGCCAGTGTACTGCAACAGGCTATAAAAGAAAGTAATGAAATCATTAGATACTGTAGATTAGATACTGCCTTGCATTCTATTTTCTGTTTACATGATAATAAACCCTTATTAATATCATCATCCTTGTTATTGTTCTAATATTGTGAAGTCTTGTAGTTTTCTCATTATTTTCTTTAAAGCCTCAGATGCTGGAATCAGGTGATCATCAGGTAAGTTTCCAATTTCTTTTTTTTTTATTTAAATGTAACATCCTAGTTTTCCTACTTGAGGAAAGAAGTTCAAAAGCACATTTTGAGTGCAACTCAAATTACCTAATTTTATGTAAGTACATCAGATGATTCAAAGCACAAAATCTATAAAATCCAGGCAGTGTGTGAAGCACAGAAGCTGCCCTAAAGGTCCCAGCATTTAAATTAAACTAACTCCATTGTCACCAGTGCCAGTAATTACAATAAGCCTAACATTTCTTGTTACCCTGTGAAATTACCTGCAAGGCCTTTTCATATTGTTTCCATGCTGTTGTTTTCATGCTCAGTAGAGCATTAAGAGTCAATGATGGGCAGCTCTTGTGTCGGACCGTGAATCGTGGGGCGTTTTGCTTTGGACTCTATAGAAAATCCTCAAGGTGTTTATTGACAAATGCTTCCTATGGGCCGCTGTAATAGAGAATTCTCCTCTCTGCCCGCTCCCCAGTTCCTACAAGGCCAATCTGCTCCACATCTAGTCACGCTGTTGCAAAAAATATATTTTTTTCAGTGCCCTCCGTAATGTGCCTTCAACAGGAGCTATGGATCAGGCGTGCTCCAGACCAAAGGCACTCAGTCCTCCGGCTCGGAGCTGTGCGCTGCCATTTCCCCTCCATTTGTTTCTATGGTGCTGACTGTGTGTGCGGTCATCCATAAGGGTGCTGAGATACCCTGGAGAGGGAAGGAATAGCTGTAGCTATTTTTCATTATTATATACTTCACTTCGTAATAAATGAGATCCATAGCATGTGAACACCGCTCTTGTAGATCATCATATCAGCAAGCACAAGGAACCTTATGTGCCACAAAGCTAAATAAAATAAAGTAAGTAATCCCGAGAAAAATAGGCTGAGGGGAGATGGCTGAGTGTTCAGGACTGCACAGTGCATCCTCTCAGCCCGAGAATGACCTCAGGACTTGCAGCAACTAGAGAATGGGTAGTTTTAAAGCTAAAACTGTGGTCTACGTGCCTGTCTCATCTTTATCTGCATACAATGCAGAAATGTACAGACTTGTACTTCCATTGTCTTGCAGGTGTCTTTGGGATAACGGACTGGCAAACAACTTGTGACTCAAAAGAGAAATAGCAGCAGTAGCAACAGGACTCTCCTCCAATGCTCGTGATGATGGTGAGTGTTGAGTGTCTCTATAAAGCAGAGCAGATCAGATGTGGAATTTTAAGATCTAGTTTATGACAAATCTGGTTTTGCAAAAACCCCATGGTATTGCAGGTAGGGAAGGTATCTGTCTGCAGTGCAAGACAGCAGAGCTGGATGGTCCTGCTGAAAGTCCAAAGTGAATTTCTAACCAGTTAACCTTTTGACCAATAACCCAAGTTGTGAACTATTGAATACCTAGCCAGTGCTAAGAAAATTATGGATATCTGTTTCCTGAACAGCAGTTATAATTCATGACAGGAGCTTTGGTGTTATTTTCATAGGTCAGTGATGTTTTGGTACTTTCTGCCTTTGCAAAGTGATTAATTTATTGGGAGGCATAAGAAACCCAGTCCTAAAGCTAGGTTTCGTGTAGACAAGTGTTAGTAGGAGGCTCCGAAATACCAAAACTTAGTTCTGAAAAACCACATTCAGAATCATAAAAAGAAGGATAGAATAGATATAGAATGAAAAGTAGCTCTTTTCTGGAGGAGAGGACTCTACCTTACAGTTTATTTGGCATCGTAACATTTATAAAATCACAAACAAAAATTTACACTTACACACAGTTTTCCCACTGTTTCAAAACACAGTGGTTTTCTTCACTGTTTGCCATGTGTGTGAGTTGAGAGAATTCTGGTTTGGTTAAACTTTCTGCCTCTCAGATAAAAAACAGCAGCAATTTTCTGCTTGAATTTCTCTGTGACTAAATCCATTGATCATCCTTTCTCTCTGTGAGTGAGGAGTGTGTTTTCTCTTTAATAACTACTATCCTTCTCCCTGAATATTTTTTTCTCTCCCCTTCACTTGTTTGTGTTGTGTTGGTCAGTCCACTGCACTATTCCTCCGAGAGACAGAGAGAGCGCAAAATTGAAGTTATTTTATGCTTGGTCTCCCTCGGTCCCAATTTTCAAATCTTCATGTCAATTTTCACACATCAGTGTCATACGGTGAATGCGATGGAAATTTCAGAGGGGTCCTTGGGAGACAATTTATACATGACCCCCTATTCCCTCCCCCAGCCAGGTTGCAGACCCTGCCTTTACAAAGAATAAGTGGATTTATAATTAATGTGGATTTTAAAATATAAGTACATTCGGAAATTTTCCCATTTGTTTGCCTCTGTTGCAGTATGAGCTCAAAGGAATACAAGCTCTCTCCCTATCTTTCTCCCTACTCACCCTAATAAATTGGCTCAAGTTAAGTTAATAAAAATTACATCATGTTGAAGTAAAAGATCAACTCATCAAAGTTAATACTTTACTTTTTTTCCCTAAAAGTTATGCTCATTAAGGTTTATCAATCAACTATTTTGGTAATCACAAGTTAACAAAAGCCCTCATTGCCACCTACTTAGGTGAGCAAGGTTAGGAGGAAATGGAACGTAGTGAGCTTGGATGGGTAATAATATCTTCTTTTAAACTAATGAATGTGCATGGTCTTAAGAGTCCTTGGTGAGTAAAATCATAGGAAGAGATACAAAAGCTCAGCTGACACCAGCAGAGCATTGCAATCCTTGACCTTAAAATGGGCCCCTGACATCAGAAAGGGGTACACGTCACCTGCTGCATTTTACAGCGTTAATTATCCTCTCTGTGGGCAAGAAAGGGATGACAAGTTTTCCAGGTTATATCTCAAAACATCTTAAAACTTAAGCCATTCATGAGGAGACCTAAACTGCACCCAATCCCCACTCTTCAGATTTTAAAAGACGGTACCAAGGCATCAAATGTACCTGATTCTCTGCATCACCCACCACCAGCACCTAAAGAAAGATTTTCTAACATTATCAGCTATGGAGTTTTGGATTGTTTCTTTAGTTTGTTCTTTTTTTCCTTGACAAAACCAGCAAATAGTAACAGGGAAAACCTAATGCCTGACTTTGAAAGAACTCCATCTTCCCTCCCATTCTTTGTGGACCCTCAGCACCTCTTTCAGGTTCCCTGCTCTACCAAAAAGAAATTTTTTATCTGTCAGTCCCTTATACATCATTCACCTCATTGTCTGATTTTTTTCAGTTTTGGAAAACTGTCTTAGGAATTGCAGTGGTAGTAGAATGGTTGAGGGAGTTTTTCTTCTGAAAATCTTTGGGGATCAGGTTTGGGCTTTGCAATGCAACATCTCATCCAGGAGATGTAGAAATCAGAATCACATCATCCTCCGGTTTGTTTAAGTTGCTTCAAAGCCAACTGCAATGTGTACAACAACACACTGAAACCCTCCACCAAGCCGCCTTCCCTGGTGATTTTGTGAGCAACCTCTGGATGAGACAGCTTTATTGGAATTTTTGTCCCCCTTTGATGTGGCCAGAGGGAAATGAACTGGATGAACATTCTGCTGTGCCACACAGAGCAGCCAATGCACTCCACGTGTGTGAAGGTAAGAACACAATGCAGTTTGAAGTACCATGACCCTCGGAAGGGCTGTAGAAAATATATTTGTCTGGCATGCTGCCATTTTGCTGCTGGCTACAATCTTATCACCTCTCCCAGTCTAGGTCAGGGGAACCCCCAAAGAACAATTGAAGAGGGGAAAAAGAGCATCCTGTAGGTCCTGAGGCTGCCTCATCCCTTAAGGTGCTGTTTCCTCTGGAGGCACTGCTCAGGCAGAATCAGAGAGTTCCTCTGAGATACTGAGGCCTGCAGAGATGGTCTTATGAAAAGCTGAAAGTTATAGGAAATGTTCACTGTAAACCATGTGAAGACCTCTGTTTTTTGCCTTGCTGGAGAAATTAATCTTGGAACAGTGACCAAGATCGTCCCAGTTTATCCGGGACATGCCCATAGCACTCTTCTAACAAGTCTTATGGTGGTGGATGAGGTGCAAACTCTGGGACAACTTTGCACCTCCCAGTCACAGGACCATCAGTTGAGAGCTGCAAACTTGCTGTTCTCACCAGCTCTACTGAAAATCAGAATTGCCTGTATCTAGGGTTAAATGAGGCATTTTCACTGCTGGAACAGCCTGCCTTACGCTGATGTAGCTGGCAGAAGGATAGAGCCCTCAGCTATATTGTATATATTCCTGTAAAGACAGGGGTAATCCACCAAATTGAGGCACTGTAGCACATAACTCAGAGAGTGGGCACGTGCCTCTGCGTGTGTGCGTGCACCTGGGTATGTGAGAGCCAGAGAGATGAGATATATGGGGAAATACATGAGAGATGAGACTGGAGAGATAATTTCCAGAAAATACAGCAACCGTCAGAAACTCTGTCTTTCCAGCTGGAGGGTTTTGCAGTGCTGGTGCTTCTCGCTTAACTTGACAGCTCCACTCTTAGCCCAGCTCATAGTTGCTGCCTATAAATTTAATTAGAATGGGGGTAGGGGAGGAACAAGCCTGCACGGCACTTGGCACAGCGCTGAAAATAACCAGCTTTAATACCTTTGACATTGAAGCACCTGCTAAGGGCACAGACTGCTGTACAGCTGACCGACCCCGCTCTGGTGACAGGATGTGTCACTTCACTTGTCCTCAAAATGCGCAGCCCACCCCGTAACCCGGGGGATCGCGTGTGTGGCTCTGGGGCCGGGCATCTCCCCGAGCACCACGAGGCAGCAATGCACCCTGGAGGAGCCAGGGAGGGATGCTGAGCACCCCTGACCATGTGAAAAGGGAGCTGCTCAAGCACTGCGGTGGCAGCGTGCCTCGTGTATTTCATTTTTCTCTCTCTGATGTAGTGGGCTATTTTCTGTGTTTGCAGCTAAGTGCTGCACTGCAGCCAGCCGTGAACATTTCTGTTGGCCCAGCTGGCCTCTTGTTTTAATGCTGTTCTCAGGGCTCTCCCTGGGTACAGCGGGGAAGTAAACAGATTGGAACTTTGCCCACACATATATATTTAATTGTGAGCTGATTTTATGCTAGGGAAATGTAATAGACCCATCACTTCAGGCAGACAACTCCCAGCTGAGGCAACAGGTTAGAGATTTCCCCCACTTCTGGTGCTTCCTGGGATGTAGCAGCTCTTATGCATGTAGGGACTCCTTGTCAGAGATTGAACCTTTTATACTGTTTCTGATAAGCTCTAGGCAGTGTGGAAGCAATTTAGGGATTTGAGGGATATTTGACCACTTTCCTATGCTTGCTGCAGGGATCTGCTTGTGATCGTGGCTTTGGGTCATGTTTGGAGATGTCCCAGCTGAGAAAAGAAAGTCCCTGAGCTCCTTTCACGGAGTCCAGCAGTGACACAGTGTCAGGATGCAAGTGAAACCCCGACCACATCTGACACTTTTGCCACCATTAAATGGCACAGCTGCTGCTGCTAGAAACACTTTTCAAAAGTGTAATTTGATTTTTTTCTTTTTTAATTGTGTTTGAATCTAACCCAATTTTAGTTCAAATCAAGTTAGCCAAATTCAAATCAAGATCAGATTGAATTCCCCTCGAAATATGAGGGTATTTTCACATCCTCCAGGGAAGGACTCAGTGGACCTGAACTTAATTTGAGCGAAAAAGTACTATAAGTGTCTTGAAACCATCTTCATAGAATCATGGAATAGTTTGGTTGGAAGAGACGCTTAAGGTCATCTAGTCCATGAGCAGACAGACAATGAGCAGAGGGACATCTCCAACTAGACCAGGTTGCTCAAAGCCTTTTCAGATCTGACCTTGAATATTCATCACCCTCTTTCTTTTCAGGGTCCCTCTGCCGTGTCCCACTCTGCCTGGCTGTATTTTCTGTTCCAAAGCCCTGGAAGCAGCTGCATTTGCTCAGACCTGAGGATGAAGCAGCACAGGCAGCCTCTGAGCAGGGCACCACACCAGGCAGAGAGGTGCATGCAGCCTTTGCATACACAGTGCAAGACCTCAGAGGGCAAGACAAAATCCCTTTTAAATGTGCAATTGAGTAGTGCAATTTTCAGCCTGTTCAGGCTTAGCAAATGCCTTCAAGGGATCAGACTACCAAGTGCCACAAGTACAGTTGTGACTATGCAAGATTCTGTAATGCAACAGCTCTGATGTGAAGTTATTACTGGAGGCACAGTGTTGATACCTGTGTTAAGCCTCTGAGCATTGCCCAGTGTGAACTATGTGTTTCCACAAGACTGAGCAGACCCAGACAGAGCTGATTGCTCTTGCAGTTAATAAAAAGCACTGCACTTTCTCTCTTGACAATCCCGACACCTGAGTGCTTCCTACGTATGACAGTTAGCACATTCTGGTTGCTCAGTGGCCTGTGAGAAATGAGCCTCTTCTCAATTTAGTTCCTATCATCAGACAAGCAGTACACACAATAAAAAACACACCTTGACAGTCAGCCCCCAAAGTAGCCCTGGGGACTGCAGGTCCGAACTTCCCTTTCTCTCGTACGCAAAGCCATAAACCAGATGGAATTTATCGGGCTGGGCTCCGCTATTTCCTTCAGGTAAATCAAGGTAACTCCACCAAGGTCAAAGGAGTCACTGTGGTTGGTGCAGAATAGCCTGGAGGAGGGGAACCTCTGCTGACCCCACCACGTTTCTTTTCTAGCTGGAACTTGTCAAGCTCTCCTGACTTGCACTGGTGGCCATGGTCTGCCACCAGGTCCCCTCAAACAGAACAAGGTAAAAGTACTGCCTCCACTCATTAGCTGAGCATTTGGCCCAGGAACTGACCTTCCCACGGCAAAGAGTACCAGGATGGGAATGGTGTCCTTTTTTTCCAGGAGGGTGAGGAAGGTGCTGGGCAGGGGGGCTGGAAGGCTGGATCAGAAATGGGTGGATGGTGGCTGCTGCGACAGCCTCTGCTCCAGCCAAGCCCAGCTCATCAGGTCATGTCAAACAGAGCTAATATAAATGTCAGTAGGCTGCTCTCAGTTGTGAAACCTCTGTTTGTTGTACTGAAGTTCATTTTCAGTCTTCCAGCTTTGTGGATGCTATCAGCTGACATGTCTGGCTGCTATCCTCTGCCAAAAATACACGTGCTCTCAACATTTCTCAGGAGCTGGGTTTTTTCCCCCTCCCTGTGACATGCTGATGTAGAATTTCTTCCTGGCTCTGTGATATACAAGACTGTCCACACCTACCAGATAATGAGTTTAACATTTCAAGGACAGAAGCTCTCAGTCTCAGCGAGACACAGGGTGGATGTGCAGGCCTGATTTGTGGTAGGTTCCAAGGTGGCAGGGCTCTTTTAAGCTTTTTTGGCATATTCTCTTTTAAGATAATCCAACCCAACAGAAACAGATGTGTATAGCTCAGACTAGCATTGGTATTCTTGTTACAATTAAATACTATGTTGCTATTAACGGTAGCTTAAATTCTTCCATTGCTCCTTGCTCTTAGAATAAATTCAATGATGTTTTTGCAGGTCAGGCTGGACCTGGAATCTATTCTGCTGCCTTTCCTCATGTTTCCCCCATCCTGGCCCTCCACTGCTACACTTATCAGGCCCACTCCATCTTCACTTTCTCCTCCACATCTGAGTTATCTGCCTCCTCTCTCCTGGTGATGCCCTCTCTTTTCTTCTCTTCCAGCTCCTGGTCCTCATCTCTCACATCTTCCAAATGCATGTTTTACTTCTTCCTCAACTTTCTCCTTTTTCTCTTTGTTTACAGTTGTGTACAGGCTCTCATTTTTTCTGAAGAGAAAAATGAATCAGGTTGTTTTCCCCTTCTTTCTCCCTTTCCCATCACAGTCACAAACATTTTTTTTCTTTTCTTACTCTTATAACCCAGAAGTTTAATTTCATCTCTTGATCTTTAGTTTCCTCTCTCATTCCATTCCTCATGCTACTGAACCTTTCACTCTTCTGTGTTCTCCAGCTCTCATTAATACAATGCTCTATTCCATTTGAAAGCATTTCTCTCTGTCTCTGTTTGCCTCTTTGGAAATCCTGCCCCCTTTCCTATCTAGGATTGTTCAAAGTGATTTCTCCACCCTCTTTGTCCTGTGTACATTGCACTGAAATTGTTCTCAACAAAACCTTTCTGTATTTTTCAAGCGAAAGTTGACAGCAGTTTGCCAGCTGCTGCCTCTTGACCATTAGGAATTTTTGCCATTATTGTTTACTTTTGAAATCTATTCTTCTGAGCACCCAGGTCTCAGTCTTCTGTTGATGCTGCTCTGGTTGACTGCACGCTCTTCATCCTCTCCCCACCCTCCAATGTTATGTTGGCTTCACAAATATAAATCCTTACTCTCTTCCATTCTGCTCCCATGCCTTTCTCTTGGCAAACTTATCTGCATATCCAAACTCAAGCATCCCTGCTCTGACAATGACTCACAAATCTACTCTGGACTTGTTTCTTTTTGTCCACAACTGAAATTTCATGCAATGCCTTTGACTTTTACTCGCTAATGGTGACATGTCATCTTAAGCTGACCATGAATTTCCAGTTTCCTCCTCACAAAATCTTACCCCTTTGCCGCTCTCTTTTTTTTTTCCTATCGTGACCTGGAGCTCACATTTGTTACTAAGGCTTCAAATGTAAGGAATTTTTTCAACTGGCTCACCTCCTAATTTATTACCTAGAGAATGTGTCTATATCTTTCTGAGTTTTAGTTATAACAAACAGAAAAGATGCTGAATTTTCTGATGCTCCACACAACTGAAACTCTTGCAGAGGTTTAGAATTACTTGCATTTTATCTGTGGAAACATTCTTTATTTTTCTGGACAAATTGAATCACATGTACATTTTTCCAAATTATTCTGTAAATGTAATTTCTCCAGCTTATCAGTGTGACCAACGTGTTGCTGTTTTGGCTTTCTTCTTGGAAAGGAAGATATTTCTCCATGAGGGTTCTTCTGTTTCAATGAGTGCAAGCTATTCTTTACTTTGAAGACAATCTTCAGCCTCACTCTTTAGCTTGGTCTGAGGAAATCAGGACCACTGATCACAGTCAAGAGAAGGTCAGAGAGGCAGCCAAGGAGCCAGAATCCTGTCCATCCTGACAGGCTGGCTGGCTAGGATAGACACACTGTCTCCTCGTGGCAGCGAGAAGTAAGTCTGCAAAGCTCATCTCTTCCCTGGATGCAGCTGCATTTTATGCTGGTGCAGGTTCTCCTGCTAGTTCCCCTGCTCTCTCGCCAGTTCCTCTTCACCTGTTTTTGTTTGAGCATTTTCTGGGACAAGAGCAATATTTTCTATTTCTACAGCACCAAGCACTGCAGCTCCCTAACCTCAGTGATGAGGACTGCGAGATGCCTTGTGGTAATCAATAATATAAATTAGAAAATGGTTATGAAATGGCAGTAGGGGAGCAGAATGGGACAGGAACGAGAAAGATTGTTCCAAACCATATGTTTGAGACACCCATGCTTTGACCTTGATAACTGGTGGATCAAATAGGAGTTGGACTTTGATGACCCTTGTGAGTCCCTTCCCACTAAGGATATTCTACAATTCTGTGGCTGTTGCACTAATGTTTGCAGAAATGTGGGCTCACCAAGACCAGAATCAGTTCCTCTGGCCAGTAAGTGACAGCAGTGCTTTTATTTTGGCAGGCCAGCATCATTCCAGCCACCACCACAGGGGAAAAACATGGACACACAGGGCACCCTCCTGTCCATGGCAGCCAGAGCACCCTTCAGACATCCCACCTCACCTGCTGACACAATCCTTCAGCGCCTACCAAAATCAAATGCAGCTAATTGGAAGGTGATGACAGCCAGGGGACTGCTGGATTTGCATGCTAATTCCTCTATTTGAGCATCACACAGCCCAAGTACAGGTAAAACGAGAATTTGCATTTCATTCCAGATGATTTCCTGCCTTCTCCACGGTACCCATGAACACACACACACATTTTCCCTCTTGGGCTGTCCTGAAGCCAAAAATCAGCTGGAGATTGCATTACATGTGCTTTCCAAAAGGCTGACAAACAACTTCAAGGGCAACATGTTTTTTTTCCTCTTATTAGGACAGGGCTGCAAACTGCAACTGTAGATGAGTCTAGAAATCACGGCAACCCAGCTCCTGTGGCGAGAACAGAGCTCTTTCCACAGGCTGGGTTACAGTTTCCTCATACTTTTTATACCAGGGCTTAGGATGGATTTCCGGCTCTTGTATCACATGAGGTTGTTGAAGTTTTGTTTCAAGGACCCAACCTCCTCTCCGGTTCTACCACTGGCATCTGCCCCTGCTCTAAGTCTACCAATTATTTCCTTTAAGTGTCAGCAGCACACCACACACACTGAGATATAACCTTTCTTCTAGCTGATCCTGTTAAACTATTACTTGAAACTGAAGTCGCAGTTGACAAGTGCTACTTCAGTCACTAATAACTACTTCAGACGTGCTAGTGGTGTCTTGGCTCTTAATGCTGTGGCTCAGGGCTCAGGGAGTGTCTTTACAGGTCACTTAGAGCCATCCATCTGATCTGAAACAAGATCAGTCAATCTCTCCTCTGGCTCTGTGCCTTGCTTGCCAGGAGGCTCTCTCTCCACCCCCCCAGGACTGCAGCAGTGGCATATCTGGGTGGTTGTAGGGGCTCCCCAGATCCCAGAAGATCCCGTTTCGGGACGTACCTGTGAGCCACAAGCTGAGTTTTTCTTTTTGCAGCTAAGGAAGAGTGAGAGGTCCAATTCCTTGAGGTTGAATACAGCAATTTCAAGGGAGAAAGATCTCCTTTGCTTGCCTGCATCAAAATTTACTTTTTTTTTTTTTTTTTTTTTAAAGCAGGTTGAACACCTTCCTGAGAAAAATAGGATTTCTGCATGGAAGGAGAATGAGCAGTCAGACACAGACCTGAATTCTGCAGCATCATGTAAGGAATAGCTTTCCTTTGCTTTCCCACTCTCCTTTCTTCAGGCTCAATTCCTTCAGTCTAATCAAAGCATCTCAGACACAGAAGATTCACAGTTTGGCAGAGGTCACAAATATTTCCTTTGTATTTTGGCAGGTTTTTGACACAGTCTTAGGATAAATTTGGAACAGAGTAATATAAGGCAAGGCCAGATCATCTGGGGCACTGAGCTCTACTCTGTTACTGCAGACAATCCTGTAAGAGGCGTTAAATCCAGAACAACCTCCACTTTTCCTTTGTCTCCTGCACATAAGAAGCTACAATGTGGTATAACAAACTGGGTCTGGCTTTTCAATAGAAAAAAGATATGTCAGGTTTTAAGTCTCCTTGACATGACAACATCTTCATCTAAATCGCGAAGCCATCCTTTGGATAGCCCAGCCTTGGTCTAATGTCTTTTAGAAAATGATGCTCATTTAATTCCTGAAATGTGAAATCTAGGTCTCAGGTCAAGAGCATAGATGTTGTTTAGCTGAAAAATTTAGATCCATCAGACTGTCTGCAAGAGTCTGCAACTTTTCAAACTTTAGATTGCAACTAGACTCTTACTGCTATATATAGTCTTTTGAAGAGTAGGATCTAAATAAAAATACCCTTCAAGTACAGGGCATTTTTTATACTCCCACCCTCACAATTTTTTAGGAAACAAAAGACTTCTTCAGGGCCACGACTTGTCTACACAGAACGAATAGCCAGACCTTCGCTGAATCTTTATTCCTTTCTCACTCTATAACCAGCCCTGAATTCTTCCCTCAGGCAGGATTTTGATGGGACTTGATGGGAGAATCCCCTGAGACAGACAGGGTCAGATCCCACAGACGAAGGGACTTGACAATATGGGAGATACGGAAGCACCTGGGCCAGAGTAGGGCAGCTACTTTGTGGGAAAATAAACCAAGTTCTTATCTTAGTAATTGTATGGACAAATTAAATCTAGTCCCAAGCAATCAGGACTCACTCCTTCACTGTTACAAGATGACAGACCTCCAGCCAAGCCACATATCCTTTGGTAGTAGAGTGATCAGCTGAATGTCTTGCCAGGCATATTTCTAACTCTCATAAAATATGTTGGTTATAGGCAGGATATTTCTACGACACAGGCAAATTTTCATCCTCAATGGGAAACACAGCTGGGCCAAAGGAAAACTTGTGTTGCACCTGTATCAAGCACAGATCACACACACATATGAGCTTCCAGAAGGCAAAAAAAAGTCCATTCACATGGCAATTGTGTCTTTATATCCTCTCTATGTGTATGAATTTATGGTTGTATGAACAGCCATATCCAGTTATTGGAGTATTTGATGATCCAAAGTGCTCAAGGCCTTCTTATTCCATCTCATTCACTGTTAAAGTTCTGCACAACCTTTTTACTGGCTTTCAGCCTGCCATAAATACAAATGACTTGCCAATAAAAGCTGGTATCTCCCTCTGTCAGGAGGACTATAGCATCGTTGTTATTTATGAGGTGGCAGTTTTGACACAATTCTTATTTAAAATTTGTAAAAGGAAAAAAGATGATATAATAAATCTGCGTGTTCTTCCTAAGCAGCCATTGAAAGTGGATGCTCTTCCTCTTTCCAAAAGCATCAGCCGTTTAATGTTTCCTAAGTTGTTTTTGCATGAATTAGGGCGTTGGAGTGAAGCACTGTCAGTTACAAAACTACGCTGTTGTCTCCAGCTAATTTTGCGTTAGTAGCTCTTTTAAACTGCTAAATCTAGTTTTTAGTGTATGATGATTTTGTTTAGTGATGGTGTAAAACAGCTGCTACTTTTCTGATGGGTTGCCTGTTTTCCATTTTATGTCTCTGCAAGATGTTGGGTTTCATCATGGCCCCGTCTGACAGGCAGCTGAGAACAACCTGTGAAAAACCTCCAAAACACAACAAAAAGCAAAGATCCCCAAACCCAGGGGTTCAACCACCCATACAGCCAAATTTCAGAGTGATCAGTCCTCCTCTGTCTTTATTGGTGCCCTCAGACCATCTCAATGCTACACTAGAATGATGTAAATGAGGAGAGCAGGGTGAACAGGAAAGCAGGTAACTTGCTGCTCCAAGAGGACGAGTGAGAGGCCATCCAACAGCCCCAGACAGTTTCTGTGGGGGCTGGTTCAGATTAGGATGGCTGTGCTTTTTGTATCCTTGCTGCTCATGCCGCTGCTCCCAGCTCTCTGCCTGCTTATGGCCAGAAGGATGAAATTATGGCCAGAAGGATGAAATTACGGCTTGGGGTGTCTTTCCAAAGTAATTAATCACTCTGCTTTCCTCAGATTCTGCTTCCAGCCATCGCTTTTTGAGTGTCATTTTGCCACTGAATTACTTGGGTGCCAACTCTTCCCAGGATGTGACTGCTCATGGCCATCAGGAGATGGGAGCAAGGACCAGACTGACCATGACAGCTACCCCCTCACTAGTATTTCAGGAGGGCTCTCTTAAGTAAAATCCCTATTACCTTTGTGAAAGGTGTTTTGCATTTGGTGTTCACCAGAGGTTGTCATGAGGAACCACTCAGTGGTCACCCTGTAGGTACTTTGCTACTGACTTTCCCACACAGGCAAACAGCCCTGCTTTGTTCAGTGGCAGAAAGCAGAATGGTTGTCTTTGATCTTGCCTTATCCCCTCTATCCTGTGGGCTGGCATTTGTTCCATGTGTTCCAAGCAAGAAAATGGCAAAACGCATAAAGGAAGCACTCAGAGACCTCCTCAAAGAGGTGAAGACTACGATCTTTCCAATAATAACCTGCACTCCATAAAAAAGATCTTAGATTTTGGATAGACAAATTGGAAGCAGCTTGTCTCCCTGATTCTCCCTTGCCTTTGCACTTACACTCCTCCCCAGCACGACTCGCAGGCTTTTCCAGAAGCAGTGCAGCCCATTGAACAGCGGTGGTCTAAACTGTTATGGAGATCTTAAACTGCTGAATTGTTACAAGCTAAAATTGATTGCAACTGAGCCTGTGAACTGAAGTGCTGGAAAACAGCACAGAGAGAAGTGGGGAAAGGGTACAAAAGATCTTGCTTTATTACTTTGGGGGTTCTTTCTCTTCCATAAGATTTCCGAACAATTTTGCCTTGATGAGTTCTGCATCTCTGTCAATAATCATGGGACGGTTTTTCCTGGTATTTTCAACATAAATGGTATTCTCAGTTTGTCTTCTAATTTGCTGGTTGCAGTGTCATTTCTGAAGAATTCTAAAAGTCTGCTTCAAAGTCAGATCCAGAGGGAAAATCAATGATGTCAGATCCAGAGGGAAAAATACGATATTTACTCCCCCTCAAGCTAAAAAATCCCTTTTTCAGCTTTCCAAAACTAAAAATCCTTTCTTAGCCTGTTTCACGCTATTCTGCCTTGATTTTATTTGCACCCTCATCACAAGAGCATCTGAACACCTCCGAGTAGTACATTAAGCAACGTGACTAACATCTGTCACATATAGTTTACTCGCTGTCTCTCAACATCCTTAAAATGAATTTCGTGCTTGTGCAGGATCGATAGGGCTGGAGACAGTCTCTGCTCAGTCTTGGAGCTGGCACAGTTTGGGTGAGACCCTTGTGATGGTCCCCCCAGCCTGCTGCCCCTTTGTCCCCCGAGTGCCAGCTCATGCAGTGGGGAGCACTCATGGGGAAGTGGCTCTGCACCAAGTTTGTTTCCAGTGGGACAGAGAAGTCCAAGTAATTCGGGGGAATCAGATGAGGCTGTCAGTGTTTCCCAGGTCTCAGCTGCTCGCTGAGGAACACATGTATGGTCTTGGGTAACTGCAGTACTCAGGAGCCCAGATGGATCCAGCATCACTGATTTTCCAAGGTTTTCTGCCTTCCTCAGGTGGCTTTGCTTATTTTTTAACATCAGTTACAACTTCGGGCTATTGATGGACAAGGATGTTGCTGTTTCTCACCATCAAACCCTTCTCTGCCAGATTTCTTTGACAGAGACAGTGTTCTCAGACATTTGAAATCAGGTCAATACAGGTCCCATGCTGAGCAGAGCTGGGAGTCCTCTCCTCTGTATCCAGCACCACGAACAAGAACTAGGCATCCTGTAATTTCAAGCAATATGTTTTCTTAATGGGCCAAATATGCTTTGCCTAATTTTGCTTTCAGTGCATGGGACTGTTATTGCTCAGTGGCCTCACACAGGTGTTTAAGCAGTTTTGTGGCAGGATTTTCCAGTAGCAGCATGAAGTTTTATTGACTTTTACCTCAAGAGTAACTTCAGAGGAAACGACATCCCCAGCTGGTTGTGATGGATGCATGTGGAGTTGTGGCAAAAAACTCAGGAACCAGTGACCTCTCTGTCATGGTCTATCATATTTTGGGTAAGAATCTGTAAAAGGACACTGCTTTTCATGCAGTGAGAAGAATTAGGAGGGATGAAGTTACTAAATTCTTTTCCCTGAAAACTATTAGCTTGTCAGCTCTGATAATATGAACATACCGAGGATAGGGCAATAAGTAAAATAAATTCCATACTTTGTGAGGATTCTAGGTTGTGAGGTTTAATTTGTTCTATGAATGTGCATTAAATGGTAGACTAGGGGACTCTGGTCTCTGTGTGGTAACCTAAATTATAAATTACACAGCTTTTGACACATAAGAGACATCTGACCCACAACTTGCCCTTGCTCCAGTTCCATAGTAGGTCAAAACCCAGGTGAGCACCACTAATTTCTCTTCAGTGACACCAGCCTGTACCCTGCCACCCGTAAAAAGCAGACCCAGGTACCTGGCTGTTTGGAAACCCAGCAGACTCCAGCAGAACCCACCCAGGGCATGTTCCAGAGCCTGTTTCTCTGGGTAATATCTGAGACTGTGCTCCACTGTTAGCAGAATGGAAACATGAGCTATCTGATCAAGAGAGATAAATACATCTATTTCAGAATACATAATCTTACCACATATGTGAAGTAGTTTAATCATTAGCAAGTTGTCAAGCATTTATTGAATGGAATTAGCCTCTTTATTTCTGGTCAGGATCAATCTTTTTTTCCCCTTCCCAGTACAATGAATGCTTATATGTTACACATTGCAGCGTCTGGGGCAGATGACACTTGCCAAAGGGTTTGATGATCAATTCTGATACAAATCTGACATGAAGAAACAGGAGAGAATCTGCATCTGATGATCAGTGGGAGAGATAAATTCACATTTAATGCTTCTAAATGTCTGTGCATGTTATATCCATCTCAAACACAGTATCCAGAAGCAAGCGCAGCGCACAAGGACGATGCTTAGATGAGGACATGGGCAGAGTACAGGGGTGAGGATGGCATTTCTCAGTGGAATATTGTAGAACTGTGGGATTGAGAGCCTAGTTAGAATTAAGTGTGATATTAACTATAAAACTATGGGGCAGAGAAATGGCAGCTTGTGCACCAACTCTGTGATACAGGGGCCATAAGCAGAAAAAAAAGACTTTCCATATTTTTTATTCACTAAAAATCTCTGTTAGATTTGCACCTCCAATCTGGAGATGAAAGAGAGACCTATTACCAGTCCCAGACCTTGGAGCCATGCCTTCATTTACCACCAGTCTGCTTTGCTCCTCTCCCTTTCCCTTTCCAAGCGGGGCTGCATATGAGTATTCATGAACACTCCTTATTATTTCTCCCCTCACAGTTGCTTTTTTCTTCCCACACCTGCCAACATTAGCTCCTTTCTTTGACTCACGCTGCTGTACAGCCTAATGCATGTGATCTCCATGCCAAGATGTTATTTAATTTCCCAACAAAGTTCTTTTGGCATGGAATGAGCTGAGCAGTCAGAGCACAGGAGGGGAGGCATAGGCAGAAGTGGGAAGGGGAACGAGAAGGAACAGGGGCTCAAATTTATGTTGCCTCTGGCTTCACACACCCAATCTGTGTTGTGTGTGTCCGGGGAGCAGCGTGGGTGGGGTGGAGATGGCAGCAGGGGGTTCATCGATGGCAGGTTGCTGAATCAGGAACCCTGACACTTGTGAAGTACTCTGTCAGGAACATTAAGTATCCAAAAGTGATAAAGCTTCAATTTGCTAGTCCATTAGACTAATTACTGCAATAATTAAGTAACTACTTGATTAGAACTAATGGGTACCTAATTATCCAGGAGAAAAGTATCAGGTGGCAATTATCAGGTGGCAATTAATAGACTGGAGTTAATGTCTTAGCACTGTCTTTGTATGAATTCATAAGCAAGGTAAAGAAAACAAACAATAACTTATTAATATTTATTGGTGCCACAGTGTTTTTCAGCTTGTTTCATTTACACAGAACCAATTAGTGAAAAGACAGTTAGTGTTGCAAAGATGTAAAGTGACTGAAGCAGGAGTTTGATTTTAAAGGAACAGGATCACATTAGCACTTATAAGCAAAGACAAATGGGTATCAGCCAGGGACTTGATTCTGGTGCTACTAATTCATCAACAGAAGAAATCAGAGTAATTGAACTCAGTATTAATAATGAAACACACAGGAAGGCAGCTCCTGTCTTAATGGGGTTCACTTTAGTTTCGGTCCCTCCCTGAGTCTTCATCGGCGTTTTCTGCACTGCCTGGGATATGCAGGGACACCTCGGTGAAAGAACGGGAGCTTCCCACAGGCAGGGGTGGGGGACACGGTGATAAAATCCTCCAGATCAGTGCTGTGAGCTCTCTAAAGGAGACAGATTTCCCGGGCAGCTGAAGCCTGGGTGCAACACAGATTCCATCAGGAAGGCAAGGTGGTAGAGCTGAATTCCTGCCCGTTCACAGTGTTGGTGTAAACAAACCACAACACCACCTCCATTCCTGGTAATGCCCCCTTAGCTCAGCACTCACTTGAAACATCACTGTGAGTTCCTATGGATGAAGCCTAAGAGCGAATTTAACCTCCTTCAGACCTCAGATTGGAGCAGGGTTTTGTAGTTAGTTTTTTGGGGAGTTTCTTTTTTTTGTATTTTCTTTATTTTTTTTTTTTTCATGGCTATGCAAAAAGTCCAGCTTCTCAGATTACATAATTTGCTATTGTTTCTTTGAGGTCAATCCAACCATAGTGATTTTTGCAGAATGAAACTATGGCCTAGGATCTACGTTTCTTACTCTCTTCTCCAAATTCAAGAAGGTTTAAATTTCCCAGTAGAAAAATGAAAAATCCCAGGGTTTTCTTTCCTACAAATTTTTATGATCCTAATGATCCTCTTAAATGGCTTCAATCCAAAAACAGTTGTGCATGCAAGTTGTCTCCTTGTGTCTCTATGGGAGAGCTCATATTAGCCATAATTACTCTCCTGAGGAAGAGCTGTTAAAGTGTGATATACAATGAACTTTTGACTGATTTTAGAGCACAGAATGAAGAGTCCCCTTATAAACCTTAATCCTTTGAAACTCAGCTGTCAGTAAATGAAAGACCAAATTCTAATATGGCTTTTGCAGCTCTGCACAGTACATGGTTTTATGGAAGTGGAGGATCTTGCCTTTACAACAGCTATTCCCCTCCGCCCCCCATCCTTTTTTCCATGTTATAAATAAATGAAAGATATCCTAATCATATTTTAGACTGTGTGCAGAGTCAGACGCTAAACCATAATGTCTGTATATTAGAACATGTGGAATGATAAATGGAGATAAATCTAAAATTTATAGAACATGAACATTTGCATAAACTGCAATATCCAAACACATAGGCTGTTAAGTAACAATTGTCACAAAGGGCATAAAAAATTCAACTTTGTTTCATGGAAAGAACTCAAATTCCTAACATGATTAAGATAATATATCATTTGTTCCTATCTTATTAAAGGCGTAATTGTTGTTAGACACAAAAGTGGCATTAACTCTAATCTGGCTTTATATATGTACAAATAGGAGGGGAGGTGAATCTGAAAATTGATGCTTTTGGTGATCCATAGGCATTTTATTAATGTTTGAATAATAACTGCCTGGAGGGCCTGTTATAAATTAAAGGGACAAATTGAGATATAAATTTTTATGAGGACTAGTTATACATTTCCATTATGTGTTTAAAAATGAAGGAATTACTGTGAACACAGCAGAACTCACATTTATTTGAGGTGATTTGGATGGGAGGGAAGGTGCAGTGAAGGAAGCTGCTGTAAGAAAGATGTATCTGTCCCTGTGAAAAGATATATCATATGTCATGCATGAACTCTCTTCTACAGCAGACTTTTCTCTGCAGCTGATTTCGCATGATTATTTATTTGACAACAGCAAGTGATGATATAGCAGTGAGTTTTAGGCCACTTAGAGAAGAATTCTTATTCTTAAATCATAGAGGATTTCCCAAACCCAACCACTGTCAAACTAGAGTTAATCTAACAGAGAGACCCAGTAATCTCTTTGGCATACATTTCTCATTGTTCCTCCCGCCTGGGTATACACATCTTCATTTGCAGTGCATCAATGGGACCAGCAGCATTTCAGAGCTTCCTCCTGCCCTTTGCTGAGGCTGCTTTTGGGAGCTCACTCTGATTGCTGAGAAAGCACCAGCCCCACTTTGTTATCCAGCGGCACTGATGCCCTGGGAGATCCTCAGACCGTCCCATCAACGTGCTTTGACATGACAGCACAGGGGATGACAACTCGATACCTTCGCTCAGGCAGGCTTGGCCCAAACCCATGTCTGTTCACAAGGGAGAGGAGGCAGGATGCCAGTATTTAGACAGTCATTTAGTATGTAGGGACCTGTTTTCCATGCCCTGATTAATTGGAATTGACCACTGAGGGCAAAGCCTCCTAGATGAAATTCTCCAGTGTTTGACCCCCGTTTAGAGGTTTGATTGCTCTGGACTTCAATAGGTGCCAGCAAACTGATGTCTTGGAGGTCTTTAGCTCTATTCTCTGAGCCTCAGTTCCCTATCTGTAAAACGGAAAGGCTCACAGAAGTGGTTTCAGGAGGAATGTGTTCATTGGGATGATATCCAGAGAGATGACAACGTTGTATCATCTGCAGACATCCACACCAAGGTAGCAGCTGTGCAAGTGTGTGCCAGGAGAGCTTTATTATGAGACACACAGCACAGGGGCCTTCCCTTTTACAGCCTTTCATGTGAGTCAATTAATCAATTTAAATTTTGTAGGCTTTTTTTGTTGTTGTTTCTCCCAGCCCTCCCTTTAATTAGACTTAGAAGGGCTGGACAAGTATTTTCTTTTTGGACTAGGCTTGATTCATTGGGAAATAAGACTTGAGGATTCTCTTGGCTTGCAGAGAGCTTGAAGCATTAATGAAGTTGATAAAACATCAAGACCTAGCTCAACCTCATTTTCTATCTTTGAAGCATCAGCCTTGGTGCTACCATTGATGGAGATGACTGTGCACACTTGAAGGGGAGTGGTTGGCAGTGCCTTTTGATCTACAAACAGTGTTATTTTTAGTTCCCAGTGTGGAAATGAGGGAGTCTACAAGAAATATGACAAAATGTCCTCATGGTTCTGATTAAGGTTCCTACTTTTAGCAGTGTTTGGAATCTGGACTGTATTCCCAGGCAGCTCAGCCTGTGACAGTAAACCTCACCCTGTGACAGTGAGAGGAAGGATCAGCTCTGCTTGGTTCCTACACAGTTGATTCAGCTTTCTACAACCTCAGTGTTTTGTCTCCAATCTTTCAGCTGAGAAACACAATTTGTGACACTCCCAACCTTACTCAGATCAGCCTCTCAGTGTCTATTACCTTCAAGGATAGTACCATGGTTTTGTCTCTCTTTTTTCCCCATAAAGTCACACAAACAAAGTGATGTGAAGATATCATCCAACAAGCATTGAAGCAGCAAAAATTATTCTCCTAGTCAATTGGAGCCTTTTCTAAATGCATTACAGTGCTGGACAAGTGACTAATTAAGCAAGACTCATACTGTCTGTTTTTCAAAACTATGTTTTTTCTGTATGTGTTATTGAAGGGACAGATTCACAAGAGTTTCTTTAGGGAAGATGCAGGGGAATGTTATAGAGAGTAAGTTCTCTGACAGAATTAGCAAATGTATTAAGTACAGTGCCAATCTGGTATAGCAGAAATGACTAAATACCCATCAGGGCCTGTCACTCGTCAAGAAGTGAAATCTTAGACCCATTTAAGTCAATGACAAATGTTCACAGAATCTGGCTGCAAGTTAATAAATGTTTGGAGCCTGTATAACTCAAACTCTGATATTTGTCAGATTAATTATTTGACTGATCTTATTGTGTGTCAAACAATTTCTTTGTGGAGTCAGAATGCTTTGTGTTGTATTATCTATAATTCTGATTAAGAAAACCATGCAAGTGTGGAGATATATCATTGCAAGTTTTATATCAGGTCACAGAGAATTAGTATATACAATATTAAATAATATAACTAAATATGGGATTGTAAAATGTTCAAAATGGGCCATGGTTGAGGCTGTATTTGCTGTCTTATTTTTTGACATTTCCTGATTTAGGAGTACTTTAATATTCAACCTGAACTTTCTTTTATCATATTCCCCTCATTAAGCTACATTTATGTAAAAGGAAAAAAATAATTCTGCATGTACACCAATTGCTTCAGTTTACACTTGCCTTCAATACAAAACAGAGGATTTCAGGACTATATACATCAGGTGTTTTCAGCAAAGTAGCGGCAGCAAATCATAGACATTTGTCATTCCTTGCAGCTGCCTGACAGTTCTGACAATTCATTAGGCTGGGCTGAAAAGAGGTTTAGAAAGCGAAGGAAGGATCACAGGTAGTGGAGTTGCCTTTGCATGATCCAGTAATAGCTGATTTGTATCATTTTTGGTGATGGATACACTCTTCAGATTAAACTCAGCTGAATTTTCCCCCTTTATTTTTCTCTTTTTTCTTTCTCTTTTTCCTTCAACAAGAGCTTCTGTGCACATTAGTCTAGATTTAGACCTCGATTTATCCCAAGGAGCAGATGCCCACAAAATTCTTCCTGGAACCTGCTGATATTTGTGCCTTTTCAGAGCTAAGGAGAAGTGAAGTGAGTTTTGCTATTCAGTTTCTACCTAGTGAGACTTTTCTTTTCCATTGTGTTTGAGTTACATTCTTTGCTGTGGCCGTACCACGACACGTGCCATTCTTCAAAGTCAGAGTCATTCCTGCCAGGATCTGTGCAAATCAAACTTGTGACTTTGTCCAGAGATAAGTGCCTCCATTATCCCACTCCTTCCACTTCCTGATTTGCTTTTGAGGCTTGTACACAAGCAATTTTTTGACTTGAAGGCAAATCCTTTGCAATAATGCTGAATCCGCAGAATAGGCCACCTGGAAAATATGTGAACTTCCATGGGAAAGCATTTCCCTTTTCCAGGTTGGTGGGCTGTTTCAAATCATGCGACCATGTAAAATGCCTGGGTCAGATTCTGAGTGGGTGAGGCCATGCTGTCCGGCCAGGGAGCATCCCTGGGGTCAGGCAGATGATGGTCTCCAGGATCAGCACTGTCAGGGAGCCTGCTTAGCCCTGCAGAGGATGAATAGCTTTCCATCTTCATTCTGTCTATTTTATAGCTGCCACAGAAGAAGCAGTCTGAGATTGAGCCTGACCCAGTACTATTATATGTAGGTCTTACAAGAGCAATATTTGTTCTTGATGACCATTGGAACATGGTCCTTTAAAGAACTCTAAAATAGCCCTAAAAGAAGGGCTTGTACACTGTTGGTTTTTTTTTTTTTTTGGGGGGGGGTATTTTTTAACATGTTAAGTTTTTCAGATCCTCAAAACCATCAGTAAATTCTAAGCACTTCCTAATTTGTACCTTTTTTTTCCTTCTCTGAGGTTCAAAGTGCTGACAGCACTGTCTCACCATCCATCTTGGGCACAACTCCTCCTTCAAGTTAAAGTTTTCTACCTGTCTCAGCCAAATAGAGAGATTCAAACCAAGGTTTTAGCTGGACAAACCCAGAGGTACAAATTTTCTCAGCCTTCTGCTTCTTCCAGTGTGTCTTTATGGGCCCGAAGTCAGTCTCTTTCCTGTGGAAATAAAGGTATTTCCCTGTGATCCCATGTGAAGGGCTGGTCAGTATAAAGCAAATAAATGACACTCATGGATGTTGGATCATGCGTCACCTTGTCTGATGCGCCTCCAGATTTGCTGGTAGGTTTTTGGGGTAGGTTTTTGCAGTCAGTTTTGAGTGGCAGGCTGTACGTGTTGGTTTATAATTCTGGAGTTGTGAGTGTGGGTTGAACTGTTGGCATTAATTATTTTCAATAGTGAGTCAGAGGCTGAATTACAGGATCCTACCCATGGATACAAGAGCAAACAAAGAAACAAGCGGCCTTCCTCTTCCTCCTCTGACATAAGTCATATTTTGTCTCCTACGACCTCAACTGGCCCTTTAAATTTCATATCAAACATTAGAAAGAGAGAGGTCACAGTAAGAGCCCCGTTGAAAAAAAACCCACAGCCACCCCAGATATGAACTATGGGAACTTGTCATCTTATCATCCTAATTGAAGTCATTCTGCAATGTATGACAGTCCATCATATATTCTGCCAGTCAGTGTGTCATACATGATGTGTAACAAGAGAGCTCATAAACCCAGAGGGGAAGCCCCTTCTTTTTTATTACTTTATTTGATCATTTTCATAAAAAGTCCCCTTGCTCAATACAGAGGGACGTGTTTATTAGCCCCATTAAAGCTTTGTCCATTCATTTGACGCTGTGATTTACACAGCTTTACCACAAAAGAATCCCATTATTTCAAGTCTGGGGAGGTGTCTTTTTATTGTGTGATGAAAAATAAGTATTTAATTCCACAGGTGAAGGCAAGGAAAGGAGAGGTTGTTGTCAGAGGCTTAGAAGTAAACAAAAGGATGCTTTAGGTATAATTGACTCAGAGAAAGAAAACATTCCCAGTAAATATAGAAAAATAAATAAATAAAGACGCTCTTCCTATGGAGTGGGAATTTAACTGGGCTCAGCTGAACTTTTTTCCCTTGCATGCCTTCATTAAAAACAGCAGAATTTGGCAAAATTTCCCTCTGTGTTCTACTCATGAATGTTTCTAGAAAATATCAGCTTTCATACGCAAATATTCTTGAAGTGAAATTGGTGGCTTCCTTTGAACACAGCTAGTGCCTCAAATCCCATCTGCTTTTCCTACAACACGCCCACTCATTATCTAGCTTATTTGGCTTTATTTTATTTTTTTTTTAATGAACACAAATTAAGCTATTTAATCAAATATGTACATGATTACATGGCATTTTTGCATACGAGTTATACACCCACGGAAATCATTAATCACAGATAACAACACTATGTTAAAATTAGACATTTTGTTTTCTTTTTGTGTGTGTGTGTGCTTTTTAACATAATATCCTGCGTAGCTCTAATTTCACCTCTACTCTCATTTGAATAAGGCAGGATTGTTTTACAACAAATTATTCATTTGTCTGTAGCTCTGATAATTGGTATTTATGTTTAGACTTGATCTCGGAGGAATAAAAATACAGAACTTGAAAACAAAATGGGTATGGTTCAAATCCCTCTTTTTCATTTTCCCCTTTTTTGCTTGCAGAGAATGTCACCATGAATGTCCATTGGCAAACTGGATAAGAAAGAGTGTCACAGTGCAGGACAACCTAGAAGATGACAGGTATTTCCAGGCATAGCAATGATGAGATCAAATTCCCCTCAACCTGCCTTGTTTGCTGATCCTTTAATCAGATTCAACTTCATAGCAGCTACAGCACAAGGTTCCCTGACAATGTATGACAGCATGTGACAGAAAA
The DNA here is from genome assembly GCA_013397775.1 of Eulacestoma nigropectus. Taxonomy (NCBI): domain Eukaryota; kingdom Metazoa; phylum Chordata; class Aves; order Passeriformes; genus Eulacestoma; species Eulacestoma nigropectus. Next base: position 2,500,893 of record VZTE01001668.1, read on the forward strand.
ATATTTTGATTTTTTTTTTCTTTTTTGGCCATTTGATGCTATTTGAGATAAATCTGAAGCCCCAGCAGCATCTGATAAATCTACCAAACTACTTTAGTGGAGGTTTTTAACCATGCATAATTGAACTGGAGGGTTTGGGGTTTGTGTTCACGTGTTTGTAGTGGAACCCAAGCAGGAAGGCTGGCAAATGATCTAAACCCTTTGAGGTTAACCTGCCATGAAAGAGCATCAATGACAGAAGAGGACATTATTAAAAAGCAGACAACCTCACTCAAAAAGAACCACTATGTGAAGCCAGAGCTCGAAGAGCAACACCCAGGGCTGTCTGTGGCTCTGCAGGGGTATGTATTTCATCCCCCATCTTCGTCTCCAAATTTCCTCTGAACTGCTTCTGAACTGACTTCTTGAGAAAGGAAAACACCAGCAAATTCTGAATGGGACTTATCAACCTTTCCCCTACAATCTGCTTCATATTCCCCTCACACCCATGTTCTTGCAGTGTCTTGGGGAAATGCTTGGATCAAAGATAAGAGAGAACAAGGAAAGGAGTGAAGCAAGAAAAAAACAACAAAACAAAACCAGCACCCCCGAAACTTTTTGATGAAACTCCTCTGCGAATCGTGTGCATGGTTACAGCAAAGTTAAAACTGCCTTCTTCTTCACCAGTACTTAATTCCTGCTTTTAAAATCAGGCTCTCTTTGATCTTGAGGATAGAAATGATCTGGAAATGAAACAGCCAGTGCTTTGCAGAAAATCTGGAGAGGGTCCCAGACATGGCTTTTACCTGGAAGGCTTCCAAAACAGGATGAAATCTCTCTGGTTTCAGAACAAATTGCAAGATTTTTTCTCTATGTCTAGTCCAACTGTGGAACTCTAGCCCTGATGTCTGTTGCTTCCCAAAGCACAGATGTAATAACCTCTGAGGTGAAATGAGAGCGTTATTCCCCCATCTTCTCCCCTCTACCTCTCCTCCGAGGGTTGAGGGCTGGGAGAATTTTATTAAAGTGAAGGCTTAAAGTTTTGGGCAGACTTAATTTGAGGAGACAGTTGGTTAAAACCCAGTCTAGGGCCATCCATGTGAAGGCTGGAGAGGACAGAGCACCAGGAGCATCTGTGACATCTGGATCCTGTTGAAAGCTCAGAAATATCTGCTTGGCTTCGTGTGACCTGGCCCCAGAGCCAAAAGGGCTGAGAAATATGGTCAAGAGACTGCAGCAAGTTTTGCCCTAGCAAATGAGTCCCACTGAGAAAGCAAGCACATAAATATTTCTTTGAGTCTGTTTCTTTTAGTGAATATATTTCCATATGTTGCATTAATATTTCTTTTATTGTGGCTTGTAAGTCCATCTGGTATTTGTATTGGGAGGGCTTGAGCTGGCAGATCCCTGCACTGCTGTTACACACAGATCTGGACAGCCCTTGCAAAGATGGGTAGGTGGTTGGACAGGGACAACATCTCCTCAGCTGCCTTTTTAATTGGATAAACTTCTCAAATCAATCAAGATAACCAGGTTACTTATTGTCAATTAGCTCCCACCGTGCCAATGCTACAACATAAGTATGGGCTGAGCGTAAAGTGTAGCAGTCCACAGTAAAGAAACCTCTCAGACACTGCACAGTGCAACAGCCCTGATCTAGGTGGTGTAAAGGAGAAAAGATACCTGGGCATTAATATTAAGAAGAAAATGTGCTGAAATATCACAGTTTGCCAAGACAATAAGAATCACTTTCCTTTGCATGTATTATTAAGGAACTGGGGAATAATTATCTGCTTTAATACAAGCTTTTTCCTTCTGCATGATTAACTTCAGTGATATCAACAGAGAGTGTGATGACTCTGAAATGACAGCTCCTGGTAGCACGTTCTGGGATTAGCAAAAACAGGTTGTCACTTTACCCCAGTCAGGAACAGTCAGTCGCTTTGTGCTGAGTGCTGGACAGAAGAGCCGGGTTCTGCACCAGACATCTGACAGCCCAAGCGGGCAGCAGGTCCAGCCTCCTGCCAGGTGGCTCCCAGGTTGGGCGTGCAGGGCTCTGCTCCGGCAGGAGATGGGATTTCCTGAGGCAGCACCGTGTGATTTTGGCCGTGCAGCTTCCAGACTGAAAGCACTCCGTGCTCCTCGTGCTAAGCTGTGACTTGCACTGCTCTTTGCACAGTGCTCTGAGCTGATTTTAAAATATTGTGTACTTTTAAAATGCCTGGTTCTAATGCCAGTCCTGTGTCTGGCTGCTCAACATGCAAAGTGACAGCGCACACACCAGCCCCTGGAGGGGATGGAGAAAGAGGCAGGACAAACACGCCAGAGAGAGCTCTGAGCAATGGCATGAAACAACAAAAAAAATCCTTTCATTCTTACTAAAGTTGTAAAAACTCTGTCATGGCTTCTGTAGAAATTAATCAATAAATGAAAAATTGCATAACAATTGTGGGGGCAGCAAGAATCTGTCTATAAATTAAAATATTGTGAGTTTCTAGAGCTAACTGGAGAAAGCACTGGGGCGACTAGCAGGACTCTGGGGCCAGGACAGAGTCCATGGAATTGGATCCTTTGCTAGAGTCCATATTTTGTCAATGTCAGGATACCTAAGAACAGTAAAACAAAGCAAATTGTATGTATGGAAGGAAACTAGAAATTTAGTCCTGCATCACATTCCTTTGAAAATTTCATAATAATTAAAAACAAAAAAAAAAGATGAAATGTCCATATATTTTTAAAGAAAAATAGGAGGTGAAAAGATTAATTATCGGAATCTGTGAAATATACAGTGATGAGTTACTGAGGGTTGCAATGAGGGGGGGTGTTTTTGTAATTCTGCAGGCATCTCAGTCCTCTGGTGAAATGATGTATGGGGCAATCGTCTGGTAGGGGCTGATGGGATGTAAATGAAACTAATTAAGGAAATGTCAAACATAATTAATAAAACAGGTTTAAGTTGCAAAAGCACTGTCAGCTGAATGAATGGGGAAGAATGCCTCATTCCCATTGTTTTGGGGCTTGCTTATTTATATATTTATTTATTTATTCCTTGCTCACCCCCTCACCCTCCCAGCAGCTTTTTCAGTTGCACCATTCAATTAGATCTCAGCAAGCTCTTGGTAGCCTCTTGCATTTTCACCTTGTCCCCCTTGCGAGTTGGGGTCCCATAGAATAGGAGGAATATAAATTTGCCTTGTCGGCTTGCAGCCTGGGAAGAAGAAGGAAAAAAAATTAATTGCTAACTCCTCGTCTTCCCCAAGTACTACAGGACATTAACATAACCAATTTGCTTGAACTCCTCACTGGCTGCTTAATAGAGCATCTGACCAGCTGATAAGACCTGGGTGCTGCTGCCTATGATACCTTGTTATTAGCATTTTCATAATATTCAAATTTACAGCCCCATGATTCACTAGCCTCCATTCATTATTGATAAGTACAAAAAATAAATAAAAAGGGTTTATAAATAGCAAAGGGGGGTGAGCGACCTATAATTATGGCAAGCAAATTAGGGTGCATGGTCGAGTCAGTTACATTTGCCTAGGAGTAATGATGCTCAAGAACTTTTTCTCCCCAGGGACCAGAAGAATAATGGATTCCCTGGCAGCTGCAGATGGGCTAGGAAAGGCTGTCACCCAGGACGCTGTTTATATAAGTTAGGCCGAGCATATGGCTCTGTGTCCTGCCTGTAGCCACCTCCAGATATTGCAGTTTCAATGGAAAGAAATAAATACATAAATAAAAATAGCCCCTCGCTGGAAGGTGGTGGTTCAGGGATACGAGGAGGAGGAAAGTGGAGAGGAGAAAAAAGCAAACAACCAAAGGGAGTCTGCTCAGAAGTTTCTGTCAAGAGCAACCCCAGCAGCTCAGGGATCAAATAGGGGTGATGGCCTTAAAGCCAGAGGCTGTTTAGCTGCATCACTGAAGACACAAAGATGAAATGTGATTTCTGCAAAAGCAAAACCTTTCCATATTGCAGTCCAAGACAGTCAAACACCAAAGCTTTGAGCTTGAGATGATAAAAATCACGGTCCCAGTTGAAAGTAGGAGCTCCTAGAAATAACCATTGGATACTTTATAATTTAGACCCTGTGGTTCTATTTCCATTAACTCAATCAAAAGCCTTTTTTCTCTTTACTAATGAAATCAGAATGAAACACAAAAGGGAGACTGACCTGTTAGCAGGTGACTGTTTCTTGTAAGTTATTCATTAAAAACACCCCAATGCTCTGATGCTGAAGGAGGCTGTACCTACTTCTGCATAAATTAAACATAAGTGAGTTGGTTGAAAGATAAAAAAAAAAAACCACAAAGGTATTCCTCCTGACTCTCAGTCCTTGTACAAGATGCATGTAGAGGAAACAGCCCTTGCAGACAGTTGCAGTGGGTTGAGGACTTTCAGGTACCAACTGCCCCCAAATTTTTCAATTCCAAGTAGCTCCAGTTTTACTGTAGGCATGAATATTACCAATATGGTGCAGTCAACATACTCTAGATAAGAGAGGAATGAGTCTTGGTTTGGCCCTTCTTAAAAAGTCAAAGTAGGCTCAGAAATGAAAGGGAAGAACTTTGGCAGGAAAACTGCAGTTTGGATGTTTTCACACTTTGATTTTTCTTTATTAAATTTAATTAAATTATTAGTGAATCTGTGTTGATTTGCATCATTCAATCTTTCTATTGGGAAGTTTGGATAATGTGCCACTGGCATTTCTTGTAAAGACATTATCTGAAAACATCAATTGGCCTGCAAATTTCCCAGCTACTTTTTCTTTTTTTCCTGTGTTATTTTCAGATTCTCCCAGCACTCCTATTATGCAGCAGTATTAGCAAGTATCCACTCTGGACTGCATCCATGTATGAATTTACAGTTCTTGAGAACTTTCTTGCATCTTAGCAAAAAATGAAGAGAGGATATTTATTAGAGCAATATTCCAATTAGACCCCCTCAACAGCCTGCGCCTGGAGCTTTGTCCATATTAATATATGCAGCAAAAAGTCCAAACTGAAACTTATTCATCTTTATTCTCTGAATTCTGGCAAAGTTAACAAAATGAACACAAGCTCAGGAAGGAATCCTACTCCTGCAGCAAGCCTTCTCCCCAAAACATCCCCAGTCCTGCAGAAGCTCCCACCTGGGCCTGAGCAGTCCATCTTTCACCCATGCATCCATCCTCCAGAAACATCCTTGGGCATCCTGTGGGCTCTGCTCTGCCTTAAACCTCACATTAGCATCATCGAGGGAAAATATAAATTTAAACTGACACAGACTTGCTTGTCTCTTCCTTTGTGTTTAAACACAGATGGTCGCTTTTGTTGCGCCGCCGCATTTCAGCCAATGCAAGCAGCAAAGTACTTAACTGGAATATATATCTCTTCTCCTTTCCAAACATTCACAGGGTTTTTTTTTTTGTAGGTGAAGTATCATTCTTCAGAATATATACAATGCTTTCATGCATCTTAATCTAATCCATTAGTCCTAGTAATTTATTGTTAACTGCTCGGATGTAGGGGCCATGACAGCTTTGAGTAAAGCATTTAAGCAGGCATCTGCTTTGTATAAATTATAGGAACCTTGGTCACACAAGGTATCAGACAGAGACAAAGGTCTCTTACCAGCATCTGTAGCCTTGGGGACAGTGATTTTTTATTCTTTTTTTTTACTGTAAGAAGCTTTGGATCTTGGAAACAGTAAAACTATCTGCAGACTTGCATTTACTTTTGTATTTGGTATTGTTAACAGTTCCAAGGCAGGGGTAATGTGATTGGCATGGGGTCTGGGAGCTGGAAAACACTTTGTTAGTCTCAAATCAGCTCCTTGGAGCCTAAACCCTGATTAACTATAACTGGACTGGATTATTTTAATCTGACTGCTGTAGTATTTTATGTCTGGTCATTTAGGCTTATTTCGGTAAATACTTCAGTAAGCCTGAATCAATTACTTCAATGTCTCTCTTTGTCTCCTGCCATCGGACATGCATGGTGTCATGACATAAGCAAGCAGAACAGCAGGATGTGGGAAAAGATACCTTGTGCAACTGAGCAAGGAACATATCTGTGAACAGGAGAGCAAAAACCAGTTCTTAATATTAATATATCCCAAAGCCCTTCCTCTCCTCTTTTGACCACCCTTCCTGGTTTTTACCTGGCTATGAGACATCTGAACGGACAGCAAGAGTTTTGTTAGGGATACACGGTTGACCAAAGGTCTGCTGTGCAAATACTATTGTTGCCTTCTCACTTGTGCTGCTTAGATTAATTTGGCTCACTTCTGAAGCTTTCTGCATTGCACATTACCTAACTAAACCAGAAGAAGTCTGCTGGAGCGAGCTAATTGAAGCAGAGTACTCTGCATCTCACTTTGGCACCATCACTCCACGCCGCAGACACACAGTTGAGAGTTAATAAGAGTGCCATGTCAGGCATGCCACTCACCAAGGTGAAATGCAATGCAATGGTGGACAAGCCTGGTGAGTGGTTTTCCTCTTCAAAAGTAGCTTGGAGACGTGGCTTCACTCTCCTTAGTACGTCTGGCTGCACAAAGGCAGAGCTGTGAAGGTGATGGGATCACAGCAAATCTACCCGAGTGCAGAGCTTTGGTTTAATTTTTTTTTTTATATCAATGGCTGGTCTCAGCTCTAATTAACCTACTCCCCTATCAGTCCATTCCCTCCCCACATGTCATCTTTTCCCCTTCCTCCCTGTGATCTCCATTTCACTGCAGAGATGGCCTGGCAAGGAGACATTATTCTATTTAGAAGCCGAGCACCTCACTAGGGGTGACAGGCCTGTTTTTAGGTCATTTATCTAATTGCTCTTTGCAGATAAGAATTAATTAGCCCGATTATTTTTCTTAGTTTTTGGATGGGTTCCCCACCTGGAGAGAAGAAATTCCTCTATGTCAGTGATTAATTGCTGAGCCAGAAGCTTTCTGCCTTGCATTTGTAATAAATGCCGACTAGTTCTTTAGGTCGCATTAGGAACCAGGCAGATTGTGGTTAAAATGCATGGGATAATAAAGCATTTCTACAAACAAGATCACTGTCATTAGATTTTGATTAAATATTTTAATTTATTTGGAGGTTGAGGGACTGCAGGAATCAAAAGGTTTAAGGTCTCCTATTCCCAGCACTTTCTGATGAGAGTCGCCCTATAGCCCTTTGATCTAAACCAGATGAACCTCATGGCAATGCTTCAGCTCAGGATTTGGCACAGCTGGTTTGTCTCACACTGGTCTGAGTGCTCGGAGGGCCGTGAGTGTGCAGCCAGCTCAACTCGGTTGTGATAACATTTCGTGAACTACAGGAGTCTGGTCGAGCTGAGGGAGGAAAGGTTAAGATTTGTGTGTGAAATTATGGCAGGCTCATATCCAGCTGGGTTTAACATGGTAGAAGTTATTTTCATTTCCCCTTTTCCTTCCCCTCTTTCTTCCACTTCACCTTCTCCTTCCCTTTTTCCTTTCCCTTTCCCTTCCCCCTCCATTTCCCTTTTCTTTTTGTTTCCATTCCCTTTTTTCACCTTTTTATTTCCATAAGAATTCTGAGCATTCAGCCCAAAGAAAAATCTATTTTTTTCTGCAGGACCAACTAAAGAAAAACAGTGGCCTCGATTCACAAGCTGGTCAGCCTAGGACAGGTCTCTTTTCCAGGATTATAGAGCAAGCCAGACAGTATGATCTCCTGTGCCCTTAAAACCTGATTTCTGACCTAGAAAGTTCATGGAAGAAAATTGGAGTCTTGCCATCTATTTTGCTGTGCTTGTGAACTGTTTGAAGCCCCTGATGTCCCAATAGGAGAAATTAATTGCTGGTGTTAGAGCAGCTTCTCTGATCACAAAAGACATGGAGCTGCCTACACTGTGGTGATCGTTGCTGCCTCGGAGAGATGAGGGTTGGAAAGGCACAGGGATGAGATCCTAGGTCTGACTCCCTCTGTCTCACAGCTGAGAGGTGTTAGAAGGGCAGTATCAGGGCATCTGGCACCAAATATCTTTGCTGTGCCTGTTGTCCAGGAAAAAAAGTAAATCTTCCTCTTGCTGAGACACTTGCAAAACGTTTACATTGGAGAGAAGTAAATTAGGGTCCCTGTGTGTATTTTGTTAGTGGGCAGTTATTTTACTGGGGATTTTGTTTGTTTGCTTTTTAATGGAAAGGGGAAAAAATGAGAACAACTGAAAATGTGACAATTTTTTCTCCTGACAAGTGGGCTGAAGACAGAAGAGGAGAACTGATATTTCTCTAATGTATAGGAACAATATTGCATTGTGAAACGTAACTTTCCATGGAACTTCGATTCTTACTCAACCACAGTATTTTGAGAATACCATTCCCAGCTGTGATTTAAAGACAGAAAAATCTAGTGCTACACTGATGGTTAGTCAAAAATCAATGCTTAAAAATTGCCCCTAACTTCAACTTTGAGCTATGGGACTAGGAGAGCTATTTTGGCTTTGAGTATTGAGTAAAGCTCATGTGTATCAGCTATAGCTGATATTTCTCACTACTTACAAAATGATCAAAATTATTTTATCTTTTCTTTTGGTAAATTGAGGTTTTATTCTGGTCACCATTGCTTCCTGTATTTCATAACTAGACCAGAATACACATGCAAGACAGAACACCTATTTTTTTTCCTTACCAGATACACAAGCAAAGCCAGATACTTGAATTCAGTGGGAGTTGAGGTGCTAAATACTATTTTTGATCTTAGCAATGGGACCCTATTTTAACTAATATATTACATAATAATTTGGGAATAAGAACAACATCTCCCCATGTCACTGAGAAATTACATTACAACCCAGTTTTCAGATGTAGAAATGGAGTCCTTCTGAGTCTGAGCTTTTTCCTTAATGCCACAAAATGTGTCACTGGAAAAACTTCACACAAAACCTTAGCAATATCTGCTCTTGTTTTAAGCCCACACCAAACCATTTAATTTAAGTAAGATTTACCTCCCCCACCTGCAATGCCATTTCTGGCACTGTACATGAGGAAATTTAACAATATCGAGTGGCCTGAGTTATGATAATGAAAGATGGTTGCTAAGAAAAAGCATGATGATAGCCAAGAAATTAATATTACAGAGATGAAAATCTTCTTATAGACCCAAAATAATAGATGTTCTGTATCAATATATGACTAATCAGCACTCAAGGATTTATCTTTCAAATTACAGAACATGGTGGAGACATTTAATGCAATATGGTCTCCCTTCAGAGAGATACAGTATGTGACTAAATATCTCCAGTGAGTAATATTCACACTTACTCAAGTACTGTAAATATATCCCTGATAAATCTGGAGAGCGAATTCTTGTAAATTCTTGTTTAACACTGCAAGGAAGCTTAATAACTTTCCAATCTATCAACATGTTTTAATTTCCTACTGTGCAGTTTCTAACCGAAACAAGGCATTTAACAGAAGAGATTCAAAACTAATGCATAATGGACTGTCATGTACTAAAAAACCTTGGTACCAAATGTGACACTGAATTGTGTGGGTTTGGGCAGGACATTTCCAAATGGGAATGTTTCATCGCTGCTATGCCTAATTTTGCATGCATTTTTATGTAAAATTAAATGCATGTGCAATGGGCAGATGAAAATAAGAAAAAATCATCTCTACTAATAAGTGGGAATGGCTAAGAACCTGATAGAGGGTTGAAGCCAGGTGGCTACATCAGCAAGTGACACGTGTACTTACATGTGCTTCCCAAGGTCCAGAATCCAGGCTGAGCAGAACGCTCAGTAAAAATCATGCCACACTTAACAAAACCAACCTATTTTTAAGTGGGATTTAATAATGTTAACCTACATGTATTTTACAGGGCTTGGAAGGGTGCAGATTGTCTGACTAGTAAATCGAGTTTATGTGATGTTTCAAGCCCCTACTTTTGTCTTTTTTTTTGCCCCCATTATTTTAAGCAGGTACCTCAAAAAATTAAATCCAGCAAACTCATTGACATATACAGTATCAGGCTGGGCTTTTTGGGAGGGGTAGAAGAATCAGTCTAATTTCTGTAGCCTCTTTTCTGAAAAAGCAGACCCTGAACAGGTGCTCAGTGGAGGATGCCGGTTGCCACAGTGTGCCCATAAGCTTGCATTGGTCAGAGAGGAGTCAGGGAACTTTGTCTTGTTGGGATTGAAGGGAAGGTTTCAGAGTGAGGAACATCCTCAGGATAGAGTTCATCTCCCTTAAAGCATATTTCTACATCTCTGCCATGAGAGCAGAAGAATTTCTAGTCCTTGAAATAACTGGGACCTGGGCTGTGCGAGGCTGTGAGGAACACTAAGGAAACCAGCACTGCTCCTTAAAACCTGGTGTCAGCATCCACACCACCCAAAATCTGAGCTGCCTGGTAGTCTCCAAATATTGCCCCGGGGAGAAAATTCAGAAATAATCAGAGCTGTGATAGAGACATCCCTGAATCATAACTGCTACTTTTGTGCGTTACATGAGTCAATCTTTACCAATAAATTGAAATTACCTCACACTTTTATTCATAGGTGGTAATTGTCTTTAGCTAACTACAATTTTTTTCCCCTAAACATCAGGACATTGTCTAGGCAGAGATTTGCTGTAGCCCTTTACATGAACAAATGCAGCACTACCTGTATACTGTTTTATAAAATGTGCAAGGGTTTTTTTTTAAATATAAATTATTCAGTTATTATAATGCTGATGCTGCTGCTACTGTATATATAAACGTTTCCAGTCCCAGAATGGGCATAAAATACTTACTCTGAATAGCAAACATGAAAGAAAACAACTGAGCTGAGAATTAATGATTCACTATTTCCTTTCTTGGTTTTTTGTTGGTTTTTTTTTTTCCCAGCTCTGGGGGTCTCTGCAAAAGCAACATCTTCCTACAAGTGATAATATGAAATCTTCTTGTTCTTCCTACTTGCCTTTTTCCTCCCTGGGGTCTTTAAACTTACTTCAAGCATTTGAAAAACTTCTCTAATTTTTCCTATAGTCTTCCAAACCAAGCTTCCACAGTTAGTGGAAGATGTTTTAATCTCCTGCTACGTGACAGAAATATCCAATATTCTCTGTAAAACTGATAATATGTGATTTTTCTTCTCTCTTTCTTTTCTTTCCTGCCCAAAAAATATTAGATGGGGAAATAAGCACAGGAAACCAAGTACCCAAAACATCACCAGACACCTGCAGTAGACCAAGGAATGAAATCATTATTTCGTGACCCGCTCAAGTTGCCTTTTGCTTACCACAATGTAAAGAAATTAGGAGAACAGAAAGGTACCTCTTTTTTGCCTGTTATTCATGTGATGAGCAACATTAAAACAATTCACAGTAGTCTTTTAAATGTGAATATTATCAATATCAGCACTTCCATTTGAATAATACATTCCCAGACATCTCTTGTTATGATTCACAACTGTCTGGTGTGATTGAGCCTCTGGTAACTCTCGCGAAAGTTCTTGAGACTTATATTTATTTCCATCATTTCAGGACACTCTTTGTAAAGATGAATATCTTTTAATACCTCTTGCCTGGGTGCAAGGGGTGACCCTGATTTTTGCAAAATCTCATTTTGCAAAACACATGCTGAGTATATTAAGGCCCTGATGAGATAGAGTGCTGGCAAGAGAAACCTTCAAACATTACTTTTCTCTCCTCCATAAAGTGGAAAACTCTAAATGATATTGTTGATTAGATATAGCATATTGGTAAAGGTCTTGCTAGCTCTCCTGAGCGTGTCTGCTTGACTTCTAAATTCACAGCACTAAAATGTTTTCATCCCCTTTCCCTTCACTCCCCACTTAATCCTTAAGCATTTTCACCTTAATCCAGAAGTTTTCAAATGCCCTGACAAACCAGCTAAATGTAAAGAAATAGCTGCTTCTCTTAGCTTTTTTTCCTGTCAATCATTTAAAACCCAGCGGAATGTGTGATGAGGATGACTCAGTTTGTAGAAAAGCAGCAACTTAGCAGTTGGCTAATGTTTTGTGAGCTGCTCAGCTTAAACAGATGGAATACTTGTATTTCAGATCTCAGCACCATCCCCGATTAGGGTTTTTTAGCAGTCCCAGGTACTAACTACCTCGGCATCAGAAGGGATTGGTGGCAGGCTGGTGTTCACAGCTTACTTGTGATTCTGGAAGGTTTTCTTATTATATGCAATAGTTCTGTCAGACAGGTGTTGGAGGGATGCAGTTGTGCTTTGGGGAATAGCAGGTAAATTTATGCATCTTTAAAGGACTGGCAGGTTTAGCTGCCTACATATGATTTAAGGGCCTGATCCCAAACTCATTAAACTTAATGGGAGTTTTTCATTGACTTAGTTGGCTTTGGATTAGCTCCTAAGTGAATTTCCAGTAGAAGGTAAAATTCCAGCCAACAAAGCTGTCGATTTCTTGGCACCCTTGTCTCCTTTTAGTGAGCAGTGGCAGAGCTAAACCTTCCAGAGCTGCCCAGAGGAGTTATTCTGACAAATCCAACTTTTACCTGCAGACACTTTTATCCCTCACCTGGTACCCCCAAAATATTTGAAAAAAAAATGGAAAAAATGAGAAATGTAGTCTTTATGCAAATAAATTTGCCTCTGTTGCCTTAGAATATAAAATTGCTGCACCATGTTGGACCTAAGAGCTGTATAACTCTGTGTGCTCTCTGGATTTGGATAAGGGGATGTCCTGGGAACAATGCAAGCATATTTTTTAAACTTCTGTGCTGTTTCTCAGAAAAAAATCCCCGTGGCTCAGAAACTCCTCAAACAAAAGGTCTCTATGCATTGAATAGCTCTCATTGTGTTTTTCTTCCATGAACTCCTTCAAAGATTGTTTTTGAAACTATACAACCACTCCTAAATCTTATTGCAAGGAATTTTGCAAGTTGCCTTTGTGCTACAAAGACAGAAGTCTTGTTCATTTTGAATATACCCCATGCTAGTTTCCTTTGATGACTTTTAAATTTTGCATTACTAGAGACAGTGAACACTCATTATCTATTTGCCATTTCCAGGCCAGTCAGGATGTTAAAGACCTATCTCTGACCTCCTTATCCCTCTTCTAGGTTGCTCTTTTGCAAGATAAAAAGTCTTGATCTATTTAGCTTAACTCAGAAACTATAATGTAACTTTTCCTAACCTCAAATAATTCAGGACCTGCAATTAAATTTTGTGGTCAGCTTGGATTCAATCAATACATTTGGCTTACCGGATATGATATTTGTTCTTTTTTTTAATACCAAAATTAGTCTGACTTTAAGTTTCCTCATGAGATATTGCAGGGGGAGATAGTGGCGAGGGTGGGCGGGGGATCTGTATTTGGAGGATTTCTGACATTGCATTAGTTAATAATGAGGGACATATTAGTATTCTTAAAGTTCCTATAGTCTCTATGCTTCATACAGAGCTGTAAAATAAAACAGCCATAGCCATTAATATGCTAATGTTATATGCTATGACCATGTTGCTCTCTCTCTTGAGTATCTCCCCAGTCTTCCTATCTCTTTCCACATCGTATTAACACTCCCTGGGTGAAATCCTGACCCTGTTGAAGTCAATGGCAAAACTCCCATTGACTTCACTAGAGGCAGGATTATCTTCTCTGAGGAGCTTTATGGTTTCACTCCTGACTGCTCTGCTGTTTTCACATCCCACTGTATCCCCTACTTGCTCTCCCTCTTTTCTGATAAATGCTCACCCTCTTGCTATCACTTATTTTGGTCTTACACTTGATTCTGCACCTTTTTGAAATGAGTCTGCCAGCATGGCAAAGTCTTCCTCTGCTCTGCCTGCCCGTTGACTCCCTCCTCCTGCTATCAGATCCTGCTTAAATTTTGTATGCTAATCTTTCCCTGCTAACCACTGCATTCTCCTCTCCTTTCCCTGCATCCCATCATGATATAGTATGTACTAACACTAAGAATAGGTGAAAATTGCCTGTCTGCCTCCTCAGATGACTTCAGACAAGGTTTTCATATGCAAGATATCTATAGCAAGGGAAGTGCTTCCCAGGCATTTTCTTCCTCTCATTTTTCCACCTTGTATTCAGTCCTTGCATTAGATAGACCTGTAATATTAATTCCTTGCTGTCCAGCTTTATATTTTTAATTTAATTTTATTAGAGTTATGCATAGTTATAGAAAAAATAAATTACCCTAAAATTAGCATGCTGAATAGGCTAAAGGAGTGTTTAGAAATGAGCAGAGAACAATGATCTCTAGATAATTTATCATGCAGGCAAGAAGAAAGAGTTGCCTGACTAAGGGCTTCAGACTCTCCAAGAATATATAGTGTAATCAGTAAAGAGTTTGCATGATCAAGTACTAACCAGAAAAAAAATTGAAATACAAAGTTCATTTAAATCAACAGAAAGTCTCCTATGGTCTTGGCTAAAGGCCCAAGGAAGAACTTCAGGATCTGGCCTGTTGCATCGGATTGCAAAGAAACCTTGTCATGCATTTTGGCTTTTTTATTTTATTTTATTTTTATTTAATTTAAGTACATAGGATGAGCAGCTTTATACTGTTGACTTTGTATAGTTATGAGCCTAAGCTGAAAGATCCGAGAACTATTAATACCCTCCAGAGAAATATCAGCTTGCAATAGTGAGTATGGATCCCTCTTGTTGACCTAGTTTATATCTACAGAATCAACCTACACAATTCCTTTCACCAGCTGCTCTGTGGCTTAGGGAGATGGGGTGTTAATTAATGAGACATTTGTTGAAATTTATAAGGGCTTTTCCTATCCAGGTTAGACATAAATTATGAAGGCTCTGGCAAAGTGGGCAGAATATTGTTGACTGTAACTGTTCTGCTTATTTTAGCCAGTACTAGAGAAAATAGGTCTTCAAAGAACAATTTATATGCAGGAGCAAGCTTGATGAGAAAAAGAGAAGAACATTTAGAAAAAAATAAAGTCACAGTATGAAGTGATTTGTTTTTCTTATTCACTGTACTATCACTTTTTGAAATTTCTATTTTCAGTAAGGCCTTTTAGTCCCTGATTTGTTAGGAAAAGCATAATGGTATGGTGATGAGACTGTGATCTGTTTGAAATGCATATGATGTCATACAAAATTCAGTATTATCTGCTACTTGGATTTTACAGAGATAAATATATTGGAAATGCACATGCAGAGAAAAAATTAGATAGATTTGCTTTGATTATGTGTAGTCTCCATTTTAATGTTAATTTCTAACAAATATTCTAGCATGGGAATTTAACAGCAGACGTGTTGGTAGAAATAGATTCTTTCAAGTGAGTGTTGGAGTACAGTGGTTTTCTTAATAATGAAAAGCAAATTTCCATTTCTGAATCATAAGCATTGTCATCGTCAAGCTAATTCAAAGCCTGACATTTTATCAGTCAGGAAAAGAAACATGTTACATGCATTTAATTAATATCTCCCTCTGAGGGTTCGAACACACACAGGAGTCTGTAATAGCTGTTCATTTAGGAGCCTTTCAGTTCAAGCAGTAGATCCAGATCTGGAGGTCCCTGTTCCCATTCACCCTCAACCCTTTTCATTTCGTATGACATGTGCAGGATTATGTGCCAATGGAGCAGACATTTTGCAATAAAATGTATTTTCATCAGAAAATGCTGATTCACTAAAAGCAAAATGTTACTTGGAAACATATTGCTTTTGATAAGATTCTAAGAAAATATAAGTCGGGTCTGCTGATTGTTTCTGTTTTTTCTGTTCAGCTTGCTTTTTTTCTTAATTTTTGAAGAAAATTTTGTTTTATTCTGAAACAAACAAACAAAAAATACACCCACGTTTACTTTGCTCCTGCTTTTTCTCCAGAATTTCTTACAAAATCACGTCTTTTTGGTTCATAATAGTTTTGTCCATGAGCACCAAGCACAGTAACCCCACAAACTGTTCTCAAGATGAGAATCCAAATTGAATCATCAGATAATTCTAAAAGCTAAGAGCTGCTACAAGCTGAAATAAAAGAGTTGAATCCATCAAACAAATATCTTTCTGAATTACTACTATGGCAAATCCTGGCAGAAGCAACTTTCTTTCATGGTTACTTGACCATTAGAAAACCCCCCCCCCCACAGTCTATATCCTGAAGATAATGGTTCAGCCTTGGAAGACATTTCATGAGCTACTGCTCTACTGAGAGACCGTAGAGTTATCAGAGACTCAGAAATCAAAAAAGACCTGGTGCTCAAATTGTTTAGATCATCCTTTTCTCTTCTCCCTGGCACTGTACTTCCCCAGGAGCCATGTGAGCTCCTCGCTACTTGTGATCTGTGGGGCAATCAAAGAAGCCATTTCATGTTCTTCATCAGTCATTGGGCCTCCTGATCTCTTATCAATTACCTGTCAAAAGAGGTGGGTGTTCTTCTTCATTAACACATTGCAGTGTGGTAATTAACAACCAGATAGCACAGGGCTTAGAAAGTGGCCTCTCTTGACCACTTGTTCGATAAATATTGACACAAGCACCAGTAAAAGTATGTCATATGGGTCTTTGCTAAAAACAACAAGCGAGAAAAGAGTAGAAAAGCAAACAAAGTGTATCATGACTGGTTTTTTGAAGAAACCTCCACCAGATTTTAGCAGCAAATGGGAGCAATTTGGGCATTATTCAAACCCAAGTTGCCTTGTTTCTTGTTTCTCTCTTGACTGAAGATGTGGCCCCCTCCCCCTGCTTTTGGGTGGGGGGCAGAAAGGGGAGGTTACCTTCCCGTTGAAATAAGCCAGCAAGAACTTTGTCAAGGAATGAACTCTTACTGTAACCCACACCTCATTTGTCACCCTGATGGGCTGAGGAAAAGTGACATTTACAAACTGAGAATGAAAGTACATCCATTTCACCAGTCTGACACCCTGATATAATAACTATTTACCTTGAGAAAGAGGGACTGAGATTTCCGATTCTTGTGAATCTTCTCACTTTGGCACTTATTTTCTCACTCTGTCAAACAGCCCCAGATTAATGGAACAATTTGTTCAACAAATCATATTAGCAGAAAGCGCACAGGGTAAAGAGAAGGAGGCGGGGGAGCAGGAAATTTTTACTCATTCATAGCAGTGGTATCTCTGCAAATAAAAATGTAGTTATGCCTGACATTTACAGAGGTACAATGTGAAAGGGAAAAAGTGTAATGACTTTGGGCAGTTGAGAGATCACTTTGCAAGAACAGTAGTGCTCAAAAGGGAATAAGATAAAGTTACACATAACATCTAGATTGAGCTTCTTCTGGAACATATTTGTCAAACACAGCAGGATCTGTCTGTGTTTAAAAAAGAGTTTTCCATTAAAATTAAGCACCGTGTGCTTTCCTAACTATAAAGAAATGCTCCCTTACAGTCTGCATTTCAAAAATGTTAGGTAAAGAATTAAAGTAAGCTGGAGCCATAGAGTGAATGCAGCGAATCCTTCTGGCTGGACTGATAATGTCTAAGGGACTGATATAAACCCCATCTAAGCCAATAGAAGATTTTCCATTGACTTCACAGAACTCCAAATTGGGCGCAGAACAATCCCAAATTGGGCGCAGAACAATCAGATATACAACTCTTCTTCTGCATTTACTCCTCATTTACATTTATAACCAGACAAACAACGTTCTTTCTATTTCCCTATACACAGATAGTTCCTATCATGGAGCCAAGAGAACAGAGGAATGAAAAAATAGTTATTCCAGCCTTACAGGGCCTCAGGTATAAGTATAATCAATCCTAAAAAATTATCTTGGGTATATATTTTGGTTAGGATTTGGTAACGAGTTAAGATCGTATTGATGAATAATTCACTGGGCAGCAAACCATACTTCTTCCTCTCAGCTCTTTAACCCAGAGCTCCTAGAAAAACTGTGTGTTGGTATTTATAGCATATACAGAGTGGATTATCTTTAAAAAGTGTTTCTTTTTAAGTCTGAGCTGCCTATTTCTGCTAGCCATGAAAATATACAGAGCAGTGCAGCATCATCCCCCTGCATGCACACTCACACACTTACAAAGACGTTTTAAGAGGATACTCTAAGTTTGCCATCACATTAATTTATTTCTGTTAGCTTGGTACAGCAGCACTGTACCCTGTTCTCCAATGAAAATTGACGCTCCCTTGTTCCACGTTTCTTTATGCCATGACCTTGGGTGTCAAGAGAAAATATTGCTTTGCATCCTTGTGTTGCTTGAGTCCTGCTTCTCTCTTTATAGCTTATTACTTGGCACACTTCAGAGCCCCATGTACTGCAATGAGATATGCACTATACAGCAGGTAACACTTGGAATACTTCAGGCTACAGAGATAAGGAGAGCTGAGTCTGTTGTGCACATAATATTCTGCCCCAAATTCAGGAATTTAAATGAATGGTTCAAAGGTTTCTGGTGGCAAATTGTTACTTTCTTAATAAAAAGAATCAGCATGCTACATGACTGAAAAAAAAAAAAAAAGCTGAACCTCCAAAGGCATTACTTATTAATGCAATTGGGTTTTACCTGTGACAGTGAATGAGATACATACACAGTTTGGTAAGGATCTGGGCAAAGGGAATCAAGCACAATTAATGCAGTTGAGATTTACAGCAGCACTGCGGAGAGCAGAATCTGTTGTCTTCAAAACACAGTGTGAGTAAGGGTCACTGGTGACATTTCCTGAGCAAGCACAGCAAAGGAACTAAAACTAACCTGATTTTAAGTGGCTCAACCTCTTCAACCTATTTCAGTAAATGGAGAGCTTCTGAGAAAACCTTGCCCCAGTCCACCCACCCCATGCTGAACAAGCCCCAGACATTAGGTAGGCTGGTCCCTCTGCTGACCTTTCTCCTCCCTTTTCCCACTCACACACTGTTTTTACTCTTTATTGATTTTGTGAATTCCTGAAGTTTCCTGTTCTTGATGGCCCTGAGGACAAAATCACCACTGTCCCCTACGGCTGGAACAGTGACCAAGGATGAAAGTAATAGAGACTCGGCTCCTCTTCCATGGACATCTCCAACCTAGGACACACATGAGTAACAGCATAATCGGTTCAGAACAAAAGAGGCCTTGTACACTTTAAGATTTACACCTCACTGATCCTTCTGGATGCTTCCCTGTTCCATGGAAAGTAAATTACAGCACAAGGACTCGGCTGCAAGAGGAACTTGGCACATGCCATGCTCAGATGGCAGGTTCTCCTGCCAGTCTGCAGCCCTCAAGGTAAACAGAGATCTGTCCCAGCCTGGAAGGAGGAGTTTCTGGGTATTTTGTTGGGTTTTTTTTTTTGTTTTGTTTTGTTTATTTTTTTTATGACAATATCTTCTTTCATTTTAGTATGCTACCACAAGGGGGAAAATAAAATCTGATTTTGTATCTTGAGTGTTCCAGAAAGTATTGGATTTTTTTGGCAAATTTGAAACTTTGTGGATGGAGTGTCTGGACAGTTTTTTAATGTAGATACTGAATTAATCTTCTGGTACAAGACAGTCTTCCTTATAGAAGCATAAAAAGAAGGAGAAAGGAGGTGCCAAGGTGGCTATATTGGAAATATGCTATGGGGAGGCTAAAACCAAAACAAAAATAAAAAACAAAACAGCCCTCCCTCTCTAGAGAACTGGAAAAGAAAGCAACACAAAGCACTGATTGTCGATCTGTCCTCCCCAAAGCATCTCTGTTTGCCAACATATTCATATTCCAAAAGCAAATGCTCTCATCTTTTCCCAGCTGGGGATTCTCCATCTCTCCAGGCCTGTTCACTCCCATTTAGTCGCAGATGTAAAGATGGACTAGAGATGTGTGACACATTTTTCTAATTTTCTAGAAATTGCTAGTAAGCACAAGGACTCTATTTCAGAAATGGGCTTCATAGCAGAGGTCAGTTTGAAAGTATATGAACAGTGAGGGATTTTCCAAGAGATGGTCCCGAATTTAAAAAAAAAAACAAAAAAAAACCAAACAATTAAAAAATTGAATCGGAAAAACTAAAATCCACAACCTATGTGTGTGTCTGTGTAGCACTTTCTTTGTGAAGAGTAAATCATGTATTTTAATTTTGACCTCTCTGAATATTTCACATTTTATTGTCATGGCAACTGGTGTTTTTCCTTTAGAAATATCTGCAATTCAGACTATAATTCCCTTCCTCTTTCTGTTTCTCCATATCGCTGGATTATTTGCCCCAAAAGAACTCCAGTAAATTGTCTGTGATCCAACTGTAACAATAAGCTGAGGCAGTGGGTACAAGGGTACAAATGCCTAACGGGGTACTAGAGAAACTCTCCACATCAGAGATGGATTTTGGTAGGAGCCAGGAGTTCTCCAGGTGCAATCACAGCTGTTTGAGTTGGATTTTCTGTATAAGAAACAGCACAGCCCAATCCTTTGCTTTTTGTGTGAGCCCTAGTGCCAAGGTTTTATATATATATATATATTTTTTTTTATCATTATTCTGAAGGCTTGGGTTGGTTTNCAAAACATAAAACACCGGGAAAAAAATAAAACCACTGTCCTACATTAAATACCATATTAAATCCTAAGTTCATATTTGGGTCTTACGGGGCTTAATCTTCATGGGCTGTTGCTGAAGGAGCACTCAGGTCCATCAGTAGAAGTTTTGCTAATTAGACCTTACTCTGGAATTCTATTTTACAGAGCACGTGGGCTAAAGACTCCTCTCACACATCACTCATGAGCATTTGGAGGGCAGCTTTAACTCCCAAATGAAAATATTAGTCCTTGTGTCATGTGAGATGGTTTGGGTCATGTGGAAGTGCAATATCCTGAAAGTCGAGCTCTGCCCAGAGCTGCAAACCTACTTATGTATAGCCAAGAGGAGAATTTAGTAAACAGAAAAATATTTTAAATTGTATATCTTGCAGTGAAAAATGTAGCAGATTAATACGAAATATGAGTAGCATTTTGCTTCTTTGGTGACTTCTTATTCATAATAATTCTTTAGATATAGAGCAAACAGTTCCACAAGTACAGGGTTTTTTAAAGCCTAGTGAAGATTTTTAGTGGAGACGTGTCTCGTAGCTGGCTTCACTTTGTTTCTTTAAGGTGAAAACACTGACAGCAGCTATTTCTCCAGGAAGCTTTTCTTGTTCTAGGGACATTCATAATGCCTCTCTCCTGTGTAAATTATCTGATGTCTAATGGTGACAGACGCATACACACATACACAGACTGTGATTGCATAAGCCTGGTTTCCTGAGTAAACCATGCTGAAAGAACCCATCAAGAATGTTAATCAGAATTTGAGACCTTCAAATACCGTATGAAGTAACACAGCTACTGCTTGTCATGCAAAGTTGCAAAACATCTATACATAGGTCCCATATAGGTGTGCATGTAGAGTTTATAGATAGATGTGTATATATTTGTGTACGTATCTATATCTGCAGAGTTTCCATGTGCTAGAAAGTCCCTTCTTCAGGCAACACATTTTTGGTTTTGTTGCTTGTGCAACTGTGAATGAGTATTAATTTGAGATGACTCAGTTTGCTGCATGATTCATCCCAAATGTGAAAGGGGGCAGACTGGGTAGAATCTCATTTCCCCTTAATACAGCCTGGGGTAAATGGGCCCTGGACACCCACGTATTCAGAAATCTGACATACCTGTGAAAGTTTTTTTTCACCCCTCTGATGAATATGGAGACACCAGTGTGAGTTTTATACACTCTGCTCATCAGGCCAGTGTATAGAAACTTGCTGAGCTGAGACATAAATATGGTCTAATCATCAAATGTGGATTCAGGTCTCCCCTGCTGAGCAGGTAACAGTCTAAAGTGTTTAAACTGATACCTGCCCAGCATGTGGTATCTTAATCAGCATCACATTCCTGCACTTCCTCCTTCACTTTGGTCTATAGAGACAATGACCTCAGGAAGACAGTTTTATTTTAGTGTTCAAATTTGTCTATATGAATATATTTTTAACTCCTGCATCGCCTGGCAGATAAGCTTTGCGTCCTCTGTGCAAAAGAAAAGGTCACTCATATGTAGGGAATGATAAAGAGGTCATCAGATGGAAGGTGGAAAACTGAGAACCTTAATGGCAGTTTAAGAGATCTCATCTTTTTTCAATTTTTACAATTTTAGACCAAAATCAGAACCAGGAAGTTCCAGATAGGGGCAGATCATCCCTGAAGATGCCATCTCCCCATCCCTTACACAGGCAGAGATGCAGTGTCTGAGGTCTGCCAATACCTGCATATGCAATCATCCTTCTTTCTGGGCAGCTCCAGCCAGAAGAGAAAATTTGGTTTTCCCACTTCTACTCAACTTCTTCTGGGCACAGTCAGGGTGTGTATGAATTTTAAAAGAAGTCAGTGGTTGCTTTTTGAATTCCAACTCTGTTTATTGTGATTAAGGACATATTTCCTTTGAGGATGCCTGGTGTCATACTGGTGCCTGGCCAGAGGCAAGGACCAAACTCCCTGAAAACCACGGAATCCATATGTGTCTGGAACATTTGCATCCCAGTTTTTGGACAGGCTGGATTGGGAAGGGGTGTGAAAGCTTCAGCAGTCCAGCCTTGAGCATCCTTCCGCCGCGCCTCTCCCTGGAGGCTGGGAGTTCCCAGCACATTCCCTTGCTCCTGTCCAGTGAGCTGCTTGGTCCCTGCCCTTCCCACAAACCATGGTTGGAGACACCCAGTGTTCCCTTCCAGGCCGGAGAGGTCCTGGAAGAGCACGGCGAGCCTCCCAGGCGCCTCGGCCTTATTTCCCACTTTCGCCGCGGCGGCAGAGCTGGGTGGCAGCCGGAGAAGCAGCAGCAGCAGGAGGGCTTATCTCCAGCTCCCAGCACTTCCCCCGGCGTGCGTGTGGGAGCCGGCGTGCCACGGCCTTCCAGCATCAGGGGGGAGAACCACGGCCGGGCCAACAGGAAGGCTCCCTCGCCGTGCGCCGCATGCCCAGGCCCGCAATCGGGCGGCTGCAGGGATTTCCCGTCCCTTCCGCCCGGGCGGCGGCAAGGCCTCGCCATCTCTTCCTGCGAGGCCGGCGGAGCGTCGGCAGCGCCTGCTGGGCCTCAGGAAGCCGCCGGCCGTGAGCGAGTGGCGGCGGGCGGGCAGGCGGGGGCGAGGAGGTGACACTGGCCAAAACCCATTTGTTTGGTGGCCGCCGCGCCGACACGCGCTGGCCGGGCTGGAGGAAAACAAAAGCGGGATGTCTGCTTCAAAAAAGGCAGGAAATGGAGCAGCACGGGGGACGGAGAGACCTATTGGGACTGGGCTGGGGCTTCTCTCTTAAGCTATTGTTTCATTATATATTAAAAAAGAAAAAAAAAAAGAAAAAAGAGAGAGAGAAAAAAAAAATAAATTGAACACATCCTGTGACCTCTTATCAAGCCATCGGGAAAAAAAACAAACAGCTCATTCATCTAAAGGCTCAGGGTGTTTTTGATGTGACTGCTGGACTCGTTAAATCCGTCAGTCCAGGCGGGCACAGAGGGGTCGGGACCGGCACCCTCCCCTCGCTTTTTATGACTTTTGGGCCAGGCAGAAGCTGTTTGTTTGCCAGGGTTTCTATAAACAGCATTAGGCATTTCCCAGCTGGCTCTGGCCCCCAGGGCCTCTCTTCCCTGTGTGCAGGAAGTCTTTCATTCCCTTCTTATCTGCAAACCAGAAGATTTTGATGGCTGATGGTTCTGCTTTATGTTCCCTCCTTTTTTTGGCCATACACCTATAATTTTCCACTTCTCTTCTTCCCAAGAAGGTGATATTTAATGGATTTGAGCCATTGCTTTATTTAGCTCTCACCTATTATATTATTTTTTTTAATTATTCCTTTATGACTGCTGTACTCATGAAGAAGTGGACTTATGTGCTAAAGTGCTACAAGTCTGACCTAGCAAAACCTCAGTGAGTCCTGGTTCACAAAACATCCACATAAACTTCTTTACATCATGCCTATAAAAAAGCCATGTTCAATTCTTGGATCTTTGGCTAAGCTGTTAGATTTTTAAAGCCAGGGAAGGTCATCAGGTCACCTATGCTAAGCTGCTTTATAATTCCAGTCGCAGTATTTCACCCATTTCCCACTGTAGCGAGGCTAACAAATAATTTTCCGCTAAACAATATCTTTCAGAAAGGCATCCACTCCTGATTTGAAGGCTTCAAGAAGTGGAGAACCTTATATCCACTAGGAACCTGGGTCATTCAACTTGAGCAAAGCACTTAAAATATCTTTTGGGTAGAAACTAGAGTGCTGTTCTGACCCATGATGCAGTCCTGTGGACAGGATCTTTTCCAGTCTGAGAAGAGCACAGTTAAGTGCATAACTCTGCTGAGCATATACATAAAGAATATAGTAAGGAGTCACATTATCTGATTCAAGCAACTTAAACCTAAAGAAAACTGAGATTACGAGAGATACATCCCTTTTTTTTTTTTTCGTGGTGTGCAGCCTGGCTGGTGGCTTGCACTGGCCTCATTTGAAGTCTCTAAAATAATGGCCATACAAAGAGAATTGCACAAGTATTATTGAAATCTCAGGGATTGGGCAGGTCCTTTGAGTATAAATGTGAGGACTGTGACTCCAGCAGCTTGGAGGAAGGGAAATTGTCCATCCCAAAAGTCTTTCATGAGAAAGGACAGCGTGTTTTTACTACTCTGTGTCTGAGAGGAAAGCCAGGCATTCTCAACAGTTTTACTCCCTGGCCTGCTCCAGGTGGCTGGTAGGAATTTGGGCTGTGCCGACTTGATCCAACACCAGAAAATCCTACAACTGTTCTATCTCCATGCCATAGCCAGTCCACTGAATAATTAAAACATCAGCAGGTGCCTGCAAACAATTGCCCACAAGTGTAGACTCTCTTGGTACTAAAACAGATTTAAAATTTTCAGCAGAGATAATGATTCCTACAGCAAATTTAAATGAAACTTATAAATATATAACTGAAAATTAGACCATGACACAGTTAAGATCATTTCTTTAGATGCATCACTGCTACTGGTGTTTCATTTTCAAGAAAGCAGGACATGGTAAAGTGCAATGATATATCATTATGAAACACTGTTTGGAAGCTCACTTGACCTTTCAGTCTTGGTACTTTACATATTAATCCCATGCTGCATAAATTATAAGAGGGAAGATAAATATTTAGTTTCTTACTGTTCTGAACAAAGTCCCACAATGTTTTCTTTGCTGGCTGGAGCAATTCAGAGCAACCATGAAGGAGGCAGGCAGCCTGGTTGTCCTCCCAGGATACTGGTAACACAGACTGCACATCTAATTGCAAAAACAGAGAGTAAGGAATGGAATTGCAGGCAGGTTTTTTTCAGATTTTCAGAGATACATAAATACAGGAGAGTGGAGGAAGAAAGTGAAGTAGAAGACTAAGGAAAACTACTTTATTCAATTCACTGACACTGTGGTACCTAAATTTGCTGTTGATTTATGGAAAGGCTTTCAAAGCCCCCTCTCTCAAATTAATATTCAGTACAAATTATTCTCAGAGGCTTTGAACATTTCCCCACCAAGTATGCCAGAAAAGAAAAACAAATAGATCCTTCCATATCAAAATATACAGCTCAGAATCTGATTTTTCTTTTTTCTCTGATTTACCAGCTTAAATTAAGACTGTTTGGTACGAAAATTTTGCCCAGAGGATTTACATGTATGTAAGCAATTTTCCTCTTATTCCCACCACAGTGTTGGAGTCAAAAGCATTTCAAGAACTTTATCAAGTTGCCCAATAGGTCTAATGGTTAACTCAAACCAATTACCCTGAGTAACATCAGCGCTTTCTTTAACTAATTTATCCTTGGCTATCTTCACTGAGCTAAAACCGTGTACTCAAGCCTCTTGCAAGTTCCCATGAAGTTTAGCTCCAGTGTTTTGGCTTCAGCAGAAGAAGAAATTGCACAGTGAAAGGACTGTGAGTTAAATCACTATTGCAGATGATTGTAGTTCTACAAGGGAAGAAGCCGAAGGTGGGTCGTTATGTAGATGATGTTGGTATCACTTGTGAAACTGGAGGGACAAGTTAAAGCAGAGAAGTGAGGAAGTTGTGAGACAGCTGATTAAAAACTATAGCTTGTATATCTAGGAAGTTTGAAACTGCTTAATTGTCTCTTTTTTTTTTTTTTTNNNNAAACTTGTTAATTGTTTTTTTTTTTTTTTTTTTTTTTTGATCTTGCTGGCAATTTGAACAGCTGATGTCATACACTTCTTAGTTTCCAGATTCTAACAGAGTTTACACACATCAAATAAGCAATCAATTTTTGTATGGAGCAGACTTGGAATTTGTAAGGTGTGTTCAGCTGCTGAGTTTGCTGGCCTCTTACAAACTCTTCATTTCACTAAAACAGCAATAAACGGATGGTCCTGAGGCAAAAAGGACTTCCAGAGCCTTTAGAGGGAGTCCTATACAAAGAGTAAGTGTGAAACTCTTGAAGTCTATCTTATCCCCTCATCGAGTGTTAATGGGATTTGTATTGATTCATTGATGGGAGATTACACTCCTTAGTGTCTTTGTCATTAATACTTATTGGTAAAATGTACAACATGTGGAAGGTCAATATCTCATCCATAGCCTTTCTTTTTTTTTCTAATTTGGTTTCTAGTAGTTGGAAAAGGGGCTCTGAGATAACAGCCAAGTGGAACAGGGGTTGTTAAAGAGGGCCCAGCTACCAGCAGCCAAGAGGAAATCTTCAAACATTGATTTTCACAAACAGATTGACTTCACTTCTCCTTAAACATACAGTACCAGAATGATTAAAAAAGAAAAAAAAAGAAGTTAGACAAATATTTATACATATGGCTAATGAGAACACCTGGCATAGAAGGAAAACAAGCTAATGGGAAAGAGATGGAATGGATGTGGATCTCACGGTGTGTATTGCATCCCAAGCAGCTTGTTTCCTCTACTGATGTCTCCTTCAAAGAGCTTTTTGCTCCAGAGAATGAACTTGCTGGAGCTGCTCCCCTTGAAAGCAGCTGGGTTCCCACTCTACCTCAGGGCAAAAGAAAAAGCTACCCCCCTTTGGAGGAGGGCTTGTTAAAACCTTCAGGTGCCAGTGCCTTTGCAGGGATGTTGAGCAGGCTGGTGATGGCATTTGGACAAAGATATTTGTCTCCCAGGACCTGGGCTGGCACCACCAATTTATCTCATGCTGACCACAAAACAACCATCACCTGATAAAGACTTTCATTTATTGACAGTGACTGGTAAACCTCTGGAGGTTTGCTTGGGACAAATACCAATTCAGCTGCCAAACCTTATCTGAACTATCTGAACCTCTTGTGTCTAAAAGAATTGGGCTGGAAATCTCATCAGATAAGGATTTACTCTGTGATTGACTCTAGGTATTGCTTCCAGATGGGTTAGAATTACTGACATAAATGCCCCTTTTGCTTGGTATTTGGTGTATCCAGTTCTGGCTCATGCGGGAGAAAAGTATAATTGACCAAAAAATATATGTATATTTCATATTGTTTAAATATTTATTGTTCTTAATTTTCTTAGTTTTCATCCTCCAGTCTCCATTTCCTAGTTTTTCCTGAACTATAGAGAAATCTGTACTTTACAGCAGAGAACCCTCAGATTTCAATGAAATCTTTGAAGATTGGCCTGCCTTCTTTTGATAAGTGTAATAAAAATAGATAATCAGGAAGGGTGGGAGATGATCATACCACCTCATTTAGGAGAGATGATGAATGAAAAGCCAGTATACATACTGATAACTGAACTGCCTCACTGTACTTTTATTTTCTTTTCTCCTTGCATAAAGAAGGCAGATGAATAAAGTATTCTGCTGAGAGATGCCGACAACAATTCCATTTCTAAATATTTCCTTTGCTTATTTACATTTTTACAGTGTACTCGAATTTTTAAGTGCAATGTTTCATTCAATCAACAAGTCTTTTTTTTCCCCTCCTAATTTCTTGGTTTTCTGACATTCTGAGAAATTGTTTACTGGTGTTGATTGACAACAGTGCCCATATCCTTGGCCAGACTTTTTTTGAGCAAGAGGAAAACTGAAAATTGCTTTGTCTTGCTCTTATGGAATAAACCAAAGGCTACCATAGCAGTAAAGAAGCAATCAGAAAGACAATCTTGTTGGCATGAGGAGGGAAAAGTCTGGCACTGACAATGGACCAGGAATCTGTGAGAATGAGGAAGTTGAACTTTACATGAGAAGTACAGGATACAGACAGGAACTGAGGTTGTTCAGATGGTTTTTTAGTGTCAAGTCATTGGGGCTGGCAGATGCACCAGAGGGATTGGGATAAAAACGGAACAGAAGTTGGTAGGTTTGAAAAAAAAAGTGTATCTTGCAAATGAGAAGGAAAACTGTCCATTACTGTAAATCTGTGATACGTCCACAAGCAGCATGAGATTTCAATGGTGCAGCATCTTCATGCAAGGTCATCTAGTGATGAGGAAGGGAGGAATTCCCAAATGACTACAGGTCAATGGTCCCTCTAGTTCTCTAGCCTGTCTCTGACAGTGCCCATTTTGAAAGAGGAACTGTGGAGTAGTTTCCCAAGGGAAGCAGTGGAAGTCCCATGTCAGGGGACTTTTACAACTAGACCAGACAAAACATTAGAAGATGTACTGTAGCTGTAGCAAGCAATTCTGCATCAGCAGGGAGATGGGTTGAATGATCTAATATGGCTCTTCCATCTGCAATTCCTGTGAGTCTATGAATCACATTTCTGTGTGGCAATGCAGCCGAGTAAATACAGTGCAGAGCAGTAGCAGCAGCTATCTTGGTATCTCTGTAACAGTAACATGAGTAAATTAGGCAGACAAATTCCAAAAACGGATATATTTGAGTCTCCAGTTCTAAATCCATCTGTTCAAACTGGCTAGAGCACAGTATGCAACTGCTAATTCCTAAGTGGTTCAGGCTGGATAACAAGATATTTTGTGTCAGGTATGCTACTAGGAAAGAACTAACCCATTATTTGTTCCTGTTTTGTTGTACAGAGGTAGTGTTCCCTAACCGGGCACATTTTGGATTAATACAAAGACTGGCCCAGCTATCTATAGCCTCTGTGAATTTTAACTTTAACCATATGGAAGGAACATGCAAAAGTAGACTATAAAAATTGAAAATATGTCAGTTTAAGATGCAAAGTGTCTTCTGACTGGGAAAGCAAGGGTGGAAGGATTGAAACATCTTATTACCAGACAAATGTGCTCAAGCTTTATCCTGGTCCTGTGCCTAGATGATCCAGACAGAAATGAATTCAGGGACAGTTGGGTGGGTGTCAAAGCTGACCATATGTCAGAGTAACCAAACATTACTTTTGTGCATCCAACCAAGTCCAGTGGGTCAACTAGGCTTAGAAAAACCTCTAACTTTGTTGATTGATTTGGGAAAGGGAAGCATCAAACATATCAAACTCCACTGTCAACAGTAATCACCACTGAACAGGATTATGTGGAACAACATTTCAAGATACTTCTGTGGAAATAAGGGCCCTGTACAGAGATGTTACACAGATGTTACACAGTTGACAAAAAGTCTAGTGTTTCACTGATTACTTCACAGGAGAAATTTCTCTAGCAGCCAGGAAGATACTTTTTTCATAAACCATGAAGCAAAGGAAGAGTTTATGACTTTTCTTGTTCTTTTTATTCTGGTTTCAAACTCCTACAATCCCAGCCACCAAAGGCTTATGTTTCTCATCACTGTTCAATCCATCCCCTCACAGCCATGATCTATCCACAGCCCTTCTCAACTATCTTCATTAAGTGTTACCCCATTTCCTGGGATTATAGCATGATGTTTCTGCCACACCTGTGGGACCATATTTGATGACTGGTGATTCCAAAAAGTCTTTTGCCCTTAACTGGCTTCTGAGAGTGCAAGAAGGTCATCACCTCCTGAGCATCACTTCTAATGGGGGAGGCTGCAGCACCTACAGCAAATCCAAACCCAGAGGCTGGGCATTTATATGGGACATCATTTGAGACTAAATATGTACATTTGTATGTGTGAGTATCCCAACCACAACATGGAATATCCAGGTTTTTAGTTGTCAACAGACCTCCACGAGTACCCTGACTATTCATGAACATACTGAAAAATTAACTTTCATGACATCTAGACCTGGTGATTTATTCATTCTGAACTGCAGCATCATTTTTTCACTATTCTTCATTCATTTTTCCCTCATTTAAAAAGTTTCATTCACCCAATCATGAATAAGTAAGTAAATAAATAAATAACCAATTCCACACTCTTGTGAAGAATGAAATTGAACTGTTTATAAATAAACCATACGCTGAAATGCTTTTGCATAAACTGTTTGATAAACACTTAGGAAAAGAGCTATTGGGAAAAAAAAAATCCACCTTTGTATTTTTCACTGGAAGAATGAAAACCCTTTTCAGGTAGGAGAAATATTTGCACCTTTTCCTCTGTCTTTGAACTGAGTTGGTATAAAATTTGTTACCAGAAAATGTTGAAATTGGTAACAGATTACTGCTTGAATGTAATAGTTAAAAAGTTTTTCCACTAATACTTAAAAAAGACTTGGGCTTTTTTATTACTGTTAAGGGAGAATGTCTTGTCTGTAGCTGTCTTAAGGTTTGGCACCTAATCTGGACAAATCAGCCAAACCCCCTTGACAGTCAAAGGAAAGAAACAGGCTCCTTTCCAGCCCAGCCCAAGAAAGACATCTGCAGTAGGTGCTATGAAAAGCTATGAAGAGACAACCTGGACAAGTAGCTTTGACATCTAAATTTTTGCTGGTTAAAGCTGGATTAGACGAGTTCCCCCGTAAGGTCCTCTCAAAGTAAGAGAACATTTTTTTCCCATGCTATTTCCAGTTGTTACTCCATGGCCAAAGGACCTATAGGCATCAGATAAACTATATCTGTATAAACCCAGTAATAACAAAATGCAGACTCTTTGCCATGGCTGTAGATGAATGCCAGCATCTAATAATTAAACGTGTATATTTACATCATATCTGCTTTGTTCCTGGATTTACAAGAAAGGAACCTACAAGTACAACAAACTGCTTATGCAGCTTCAGAGCAAAATAGACTGCAGCTAAACTCAGGAAGGATTATTATTACCTGTAGGTTTGTGGATTAAGCAAGGCATTCACCGAGAGGTTTGTACTACAATATAGCCCCCAAACTTAAATGTTGTGACATTAGCAAGTAGCTTATAATTAAAGTATGTTGCCATTTCACCAGGCTTTCATTTATAGGATAAAGTGCAAATTCTATTCTCTGTGAACTTTAGATACATCCAACTTTTTTCTTTGTTCTTTTCTTTAAAGCTTTGCAACAAATGCATCTCCATATGCTTATATTAGTTAATCTAGTATTAAACATATTGGCTGTGCAAAATGTTGGCATGCATTAATAAATGTTTTCATTTTTTTATTCTTTTTTTTTTTTTTTTCCCTCTTACTTTAAATTCTTCCTTTGACTACACAAGCAACAGCTGTCTAGCTTCCTGTTCAGTACTGGATCTAATGCCTCTACAGAAATCTAGGTCAAAACACTTGGAATGCATGAATATCAAACAGAGTTTTCAAAACAGCAAATGAATACATCTTTAACTGGTGACATTTTCCTGTAGCATATGGCTGCAAGCTCAGGGGACTGCATGCTTTTTTGATGAATATGTTCCGTCAAAAACTAAGGAATGGCAGTGGGCTTATATCACCTTCTGTTTTGCCTTATGAAATGATAATACAAACTCATAAATGGGTACGACTATCACAAGACTCCTGCCTTTTGTCCAATCCCAAAGTAGTACTAGGCCTACTGGTTAAGAGCCTCACTCTTTGGTCATGTTAAAGTATGAAAGATAACTGTCAAAGATGCATTTTTGTAAAGCACTTGCCCGTGTCACAGAGGGCATAAGATTACCTGCATTTCCATACGAGTGGAAAACAGCAACATACGGTACCAAGAAAGAAGCACACATCAATTCTAGAATTCCACTAAGACGTTAAATCCTGCATATAATTTCTTCAAAAGAATGGCACAGTATAACAAAGGTAATATTAATATAGTTTAGCTTGGCAACACAGATACGCAGGGAAAGTTGTACATTTTTAGTGATAGAAATAAGAGAATATGAGAATAAAGAAATAAACTAAAATTAAAGTGCTGGCATCTCAATAAACCTCATATCAACATAAAAGCGCCAGTCCAAAGAAAGCTGCTCTAACAAGCTTGTCTGCTCCTCTCTGAGAAGAAAGCACAGGTTTGGCAGCAACACCAGAGACTGCTGAATAATTAACCAACTACCAATTCTGACCAGTAGGGAACGATGGAGCAATTATTTCTGATCATTTATTCATCTTCTCAAACAGTAAAAAAATATTCCTGTCTAATACCTCCTTAGGCTGATGAAACAGGTAGAAAATATTCTAAATGCTCTTGAACATTCCGTAAGACCTAGGGTTGGAAATACATGTCAGCTGGAAGCACACCGGCTCACTTGTGGGATTTGCAGGGGCTTGTGCAGGGTTTGAAAACAGGAGTGTGGCCAAGGTCCCTGCAGGTTCTGACCTCCAGTACCCTGTGAGATGTAGTGGGGCAAACAAATCCTGAATTCAGGTTCTGTTTAAAGCAGCCAACAGCTTTTTTCTGGGTTGACACTCACAGAGCAAATGTGAGAATTGAGCCCATCTAGATAAGTTCTGATCATACAAAACTGTTTTCATACGAAAGTCTGATTTTAAACAACTGTTTGAGTGACATAAAGGCTGTGTGCTGCTGAGTATGTATCAGGGCTTCTCCTGTATTTTGAAATTTCTTTTCAGTTATGTAGACTCCCCCCACTTTCTGCCCTTCTTCATCTCCCAAGTGCCATATCACAACAATCAAGAATCTAAATTTCACTGTTCCTCTCTGATATTTCACCAGTTTCACACCACCTTGCTGGCTCGGCTTGTAGCTCCAGGCAGAGACTGAGGAAATAGAGTCTGAGAGGGAAAAAAAAGTCAGAATTCATTGGATTTTGAGTAGTTTTTTAAACAGTTTTTTTAAAATAAAGCCAGTTCACTAAAAGACGGATGGATGAACAAAGGAAGTCATCAAATAAAGAATGATTATCGTTAGCCTCCTAAGCATTCTTCACAGTTTATAGGAAATACATCTGCTTTCAAAGTTATTTAAGAGAGTTATTTAAGTATATATATTTTGCCAAAAAAAAAAAAAAAAAGTCATTGGTTAAATAAAAATGAAAATATAAATCCTTTTGAAACAGATAGTTTTATTTCCCTGCATTTTTCTACTATTTCTAAGTGCAGCTTTGGAAACATGCAGTCTTTTTTTCTTCCCTCTTTGTCTCCCTTGCTGTCTTTTATATATCTTATTGTCACTTGGGTGAAACTTCACTACATTGAACCCTCCAAAGGGAGCAGCACGTGTTTGACCTTCACACTTTGAGCAAGTGTGTTTCTTATAAACATCCCTATCAGCATAATATTTATAGTAGGGGTAAACTGATTAAAATATGGATGTATTTAGTCACTGGTGACCCCTTCTTTATGTCACCCAGTGGTCCACTTAATATCTTCTCCCTGGTTGAGAAATATTAATGATTCATCCCATGTTATCCATTTGAATGATTCTTTATTTCAGAAAAATAAAAAATAAGGCCATTTTCCCAACACCTTTCTGAGCAGTTGGATGACATATTTTTAAAATATTCTTTCCATTTATGACACTTAAAATTTTTATTGTAGTAATGGTTTAACTTAGGTACATTTTTTTCTCTCAGGAAAGCAGTCAAATTTAAATTCACTTGATGTTGGGTAAATGAACCAAAAGGCCTGATTGGTACAGGATGTGAAGTAACAAATTAAATAATTTCATTTTGAAGATGAAGATATACTTTATCTGAAATCAATAGAAAAAATAGTACAACTTAGTTGTACTTTCTTTAGTTCTAAAATTCTTCTATTTACATTAAACAGAAGAACAAGTATCAGTCCAGCTATGGGAAAGAGAAAGCCAGCAGAGCTACACAGCCAACTGAGCAGGGACAGTAATGTTTGAGCTTTGAAAGCAAAGCTCATTTATGTTCTAAGCTTATTTTATTTTTCTTAAATCAACATTAAGAAGGAAAAGTTGAGATATTAATTACCCGTTTACTGCCAATGTAGTGGAAAATGTAATTTATAGACCACTTGCAAAAAAAAGTGCTTGCTTAATTTAAGAACTCAAATTATTCAAATAACATTTTGAATTTGATTATTCGTATAATTGAAATGTTGCTCTCGCAGCCTGAATTGCTTCTCTGAGTTACAACCCGAGCAACAGTTAACTAAGATCACACTCACTGTGGAGATTGCCATAAATGTGAGCAGGAAAGAGAGGGAGATTAAGCCAATGTACAGCACTTACCTGGAGAAATTTATGGGCCAAGCATCAAGGTTTAATTGGAATTTGACATTTTCACAGGCTTTCTAAAGACAAAGTTGTTGCCACGCCCTTAATTTTCCCATATGGACTATATCAAATTAATTTGGTCCCACAAAGCTGCATCTCTGAAATGAGTGATGTGCAGAAGGCAAATTGTCTATGTCTGAGTTGTCTGTGCCTTCAATCGGGCATCGATCAGTGCGTTGTGACTAAGGAACAACCAAATTTATATTCTGGTTCACCAAGCCAGAAATTCTGGTACTGCAGCACTACAGATGTTGAAAGTGAAGTGTGTCCAGTCCTTCTCTAAGAGCCTCCTGAAATCTCTACAGTGTGTTGCCACTGAATACAGTCTGTGGAACATTAACACTGAAAGCAGGGATCTGCAGTTCTGAAATTCTGACACGGATAATATGAAATATATTTCCCTTTTCTGCAATGCCAAGAAAAACAGTGCAGAATCAATACACCCAGATACAGGCTATCTATTGACTAAAATCTTCATTTTGCTTAGGAAAGATACCTTTGAACTCAAAAATATCTGCTTGTATCTTTGCAATTTCCAAAATAAGTGTTTCCTATCCATAGTAAGAAGGAGAAAAAGATTAAATGGGATGAAGGAGAAATGCAACATTTCATACTTGGCACTTAAAACATTCATGGAAATAAACCTTTGAAGCACAGAGCACATGAGGCTTTAGTGAAACTGGAGAAGACCCACTTCATATTTCAAAAATGGATTAAGATATTTAAACAGTCTTGCATCTGTACAGGAAGGGTCTCAACTGGCCTAGTGCGCGTTTGATTTCAGTGCACCTGGACTTTCTTAGGAATAGTATCTCAGCTTTTCCAGGATTTAGAAAAGAGATTCAAACAGATCGAACACTAAGTTTTAAATTCTCTACAGCAATTGCATGCCAATTACTTTTTACTTAATATGTAAAGGATATTATAGTTATTTATAAGTTATAGGTTAGATATAATCATTAACAGTAATTTATTATTCTCGGCACAATTTCTATGATATTATCCTCCTCTCTCTACCTGGCTGTTAGTGAAGCCAAAGGATCCTCAGGAGAAACAGAAGCAGAAGCTCGTGTTAGGGACTACAGGACAAAAACATGAAGATCTTTCTTCCTAACAAAGAAATTAACTAAGAACATGACAAAAATTCATAATGGAAGATATATCCACAAAAGTTTCATAATTCCTATGTGTCTAGGTGGAGATGAGAGTGCACATTCATTTACTTGGGCAAGCAATATAAACTCTTTCAATCTCTCAAAATGACTGAAAATTTCTTTTGCTGAAAAATATAAACAACATTAATATTAAAACCTGAAGTTTACT
Organism: Eulacestoma nigropectus; assembly: GCA_013397775.1. Taxonomy (NCBI): domain Eukaryota; kingdom Metazoa; phylum Chordata; class Aves; order Passeriformes; genus Eulacestoma; species Eulacestoma nigropectus. The sequence continues at coordinate 2,536,492 of VZTE01001668.1, forward strand.
CAGAAACACTTAGGAAATGTTTACAAGCAAGCAGCAATAAAGTATTGTAACAAAAAGGTGCCCCATATCTTTAGGTACAGATATTTTTGCTTCTCTTATATATGACTAGAAGTTCTCAGGAAAACATTAGTCCATTGCAAAAACTTTTTGGCCCCTGATGTTATTTCAAATCTAATGACATCCTGCTAAAGCAAACAAATCAAAACAGACCCCAAACTGTGGGATTTTCAAAGGAAATGTGACGGTTCATGTCTCATTGAGTTTAAATACCTAACTTCACCAGAGTCTAAAAATCCTATCCATAGTCAAAGACTTGGTATATAAGTTGGAAGGATTTTAAATGACAGATGAGCTTTGAGAATTATGGATGAAATTAAGTAGAGTCTTTTTTTTTTCCCAAATTCTCAATGTCTCCAACAACTATGCTTCGTACTTTGCTGCTGAGAATATGAAACACTTGGACAGCCAATGGCACGATGTTTTCTGGGTTTTTTTTCACACCCTTCTTTCCCAGCTTGTCTTTTCTTGTCTAGTCTTTTCTTTTCTAAACAAGTCTAATTCACTCTTCACATTTCAGCTTCCCCATCCTCCAGTCTTTATTATTCTTTCCTTCTAGTCAGCCTGCCTTTCAGCTAAGAAAAAGAGGGGTTAATAAAGCCATGATTAAGCTGTAAAAGGCTGACATTTAGATATCAACTATGAATCAACAGCTGAAGTATTAGTGAAATGATTTTGTAATTTTTTTTTTCCCTAACACGGGCACCCTGTGCTGCAGCTCCCCTCTTATGTTCCACTTTTCCAAGGTGCAAAGGGAGAAATCACAAGTAGTGTCACTCCAGCCATGGCCTTGCCTGGCTGTGTGCTCGCCTGCCAAGTGTTGATGATAAAAAATCAGAATCTTTTTGCCCTGAGAAACTAAAGGTGGAATTATTAAACCCATCGGAGCAGCTTATCTTGGGAGCATTTTACCCTGGCTCACAGGCAGCCAACTGAGGCGCGAGCCAAACTAGACAGAGAGAGACGGAGGAGAGGAGAGAGGCGGCACAGAGACCCCATTAGCGATTCCCCCGCCGCAGTCTGAGTGGCAGCTGGGAACAAGGCACTAACTGTTTGCCCGTTGCCCATTCTTGTGTTATTGGGTAAAATAAAAGTTCTTTTCTCTGAGAATCTTTGTACAATAAAACAACTCTCAGTCATTCGCGAGTCAGGGGAGAGGAGAAAAGGGCCTCAGTGTAAAGTGCTGCAAACTGGCACATTGTTTCCAGTCATTTTCTCACTATTCACATATAAGGGGAAAGAAGAGGGGCAAAAAAAAAAAAAAGGGCAGAGGGATGAGAAAGGAGGGAGGAGGGGCGGCTCAGGGTATCTTTTGACAGAAATGTCAGATGCGTGGGGCTGCCGGGGGAGGAGAGAGTGAAGTGTGTGTCTAAGGAGGGCAAGTTTTGCCTGAAAGTCTCCAGATGAACTCCTAGCCACACACTTCCCCCAGCCTTGACTCTTTGCCCGTCACCTTTTCCTCTCCGTGGCTAAGATGGGATAGAAACCAGCTTCTCTGAGACCTGGAGGTCGGAGTGATCCAAATTCTGCTCTGCAGAGGAATGACAAGACGGGCACTTCTCTCCCTCCCCTTTCTGCATTTCTCATGGTTTTCCTAATAACAGACACACTTAGCAATTTAATTAGCAGAAACTCTACAGAGCTGAAGGTCTGACTCCTGCACATGACATCTTCTATTTCCAGGGATCAACAGCATAATAAATAGCCACACAAAGGTTTTTAATGAAATCTTTTATTTAAGAGTCTTGCATGAACTTGGCTCATATTAGGTGTTTCCACAATAATAATAATTAAAAAAACAAAGAGCCACATGACACTTGCACAAAGTAGGGTACAATAACTCCCTAAACCACAATAGCAAAACTCCTCTACCACTTGGATGAACCAGTACCTGGAATTCCTGACTGCAGGCTCTCTACTCATAAGTTACATAGTGAGGTCTGAAATTTGGAGAAAAGCATTTACTCCAGCCAAAATTCAAGATCTTTCAAATAATTGTGAAGTAACAACACAAAATACAGGATTAGTGGCACTAAAACCAAGTTTCTGGTATTTCCTTCATGGTACTTGTAAAGTAGGAAAGGCAAAAGCATCCTGAAAGGGACAATTTAAGTGTGAATCTGAAAGCGAGGAGAAGTTAAAGGACTGATAAAGAAGTGGTAGGTAAGAGTAAGGCATGTCAGCAGGAGACATGGAAAATCATGGCACACTATTAGTCTGATGACCAATTTATTCTAATGCCAAGACCTGGATGTAGATCCAGTCTGAACAGAGAGGCTGCTGGATTTCTTGAGCATGCCCACATCAAACCACCCCTGGGACATGGTCTTTGGGGTTTGCACCAGTGGGAGGCTGCATGTCCCCAAAACTTTCCCATATACGATTATACACGTCATGGAGTCTTCAGCGAATGTCCTGTGCCAGAGTGTCACTGTGTAACTAAAGTTACCATGGGATTTTAATTCAGTAGAGGGAGCTGTGGGTGAGACTGATGCAGTTCCAGCCCAGGGAAGATTGATTGTGTTCATTCAGCCCCCACAGCCTGAAAATGGTCCCTATTTATTTTATTCAAGTTCTTGTTACAACACATCCCTGAGTTGCCAAGTCGGTTTTTTTCCACTAGCAAAGTCCTTTCCTTTTCCCTGTTCACTTCTGTGATACAATCAATCCCAAGAGCACTCTGGTATTTCACTCTGTTTTTGCCCCCCTAGTGCCAAATCTCTTTCACAATGGCTGCATGTATCACACCAGAGAAAGCTCAATATTTTAGAGAGCTCACAGAGACTTGGCTGCCACTTGTTTTGTATTTAAGCATGGTACTGATCTGGATCAGATACATCCCAACCTTTGGGATAGCCAGGATCTATCATCTGAGCAATTTAATCTAGGTTATTTCCAGTGCCCTTGGCAAGCTTTTTTAAGTAGACTAGTGTTAAAAACAACATTTACAGTGATTTTGCATCATGATTACAATGATTTCATAGCTTTGTGGCTGCCAGTGAAGCCCTACATAATGCTAGAGAAATAGTTTTATCAGTTCAAACTGTCATCCAGCAAAAATAAAAATAAATATTGGCCAAAGACTAAAGGATAAAGTAAGTTCAAGTACTGGAGCAGAAGTTTGTGAGCCATAACTGATCCAGCAGAAGCTAGAAGTACATTTGCACATAAGCTAGTAAATTATATATTTGTCCCCTCAGTGTAAAAAATGCCAGTCCACTCAGCAAGCAGAGTGTGTCACAAGAAGTCAGGTGCTATTCCCTTCAAAGCACCTCAGGAGCCCCTGTCTTTCCTACCTGTCCATGGAATCGAAAAGGTCTATTTGAACATAAGCTGCACACTTTATTAAGCCAAGACTTTTACAGTTTCACCTCTCAAGTCTCTGCTCAGAAAAACTGAAGTTTATTTCTCTTCATGGGCTCTAATCTTCTGAAAATAGCTATTTGTCTGATTTCAAAATTGGGCTGAATAAATAACATTGTCATTAATGAGCTTCATAAAGCTGTTGTACAAACTGAACTAAACCAGAAAATAAAAAATGAGTCCAACAGTTTATTTGCACTACTTTTCCACTATTTTCCATTTTTCCTTTCTCCTTACTTCACAACTATCAAGACTGATAGACAACACAAACACACTAACTTGCTCTGTGGGTTCAAGACAGTGATAACAGTTGTCAACAAAAAATTGCAGAGTAAGGGTACATGTAAGGACACCCTGTCAACTGATACTACTTTTTGTCATGTTCAAGTTTGGAAAAAATGCTCTGACACTGAATTTCCTTGGTAATGTTCCCGTGCTGCTCCTAACGTCTACATGAGCTAGAAGTGAGATCTGGAGCAGTGGAAATAGTGGTGCAGAGAGTGTCATGCTCCAGCTCTGTGGCTGGAGGTGGATCTACTTCTCTGTAGATAAGTAGAACAGATCAAACACACATTTGAAAAGTTTCATAAAGCTGCCTGTGGAGCAGAAACACTCATTGATAGTTTATCCTTGTTTAGTATCTGATGAAAAAGGTGCTTTTTCTGATAATTTGCAGTGTATTTGAAACTGCTTTGTCCCATTAGCCCAGTGAACAACCACTTGCTTATATGAGTTATGGAAAAGCTTTATGTTCATAAGCAGTGGGTTTAAATGTAGTGGCTGAACATCCACAGGGACTTATTCAGTCTAATTTTGGGCCACTAAAATTATCACCACTGCCATTACTGTTTATTACTATTACTATTATTATTATTATTTATTATTATGTGTTGCTCTATCATGTCAAAAGGCTTTAAAGAAAGATAAATAGCAAATTTGAAAAACACTTTGAAATTAGCATGCAGCTATTAGAAAAGTCTGTAAAACCTTATGGTCCTGTTAATGCAATGTTTTGTGGAAAATGTCTTAAAACTGTTTTTCTGGCAAGAAATCATGATGAGCACACAGGAGGTTCAAAATGATGAAAGCATGGAGAATTAAGAAAAACAACATGTGACCATTGGGCTGAGAGACTCAAAGACTTTCCAGTGTTAAATTTGTACCTGGCTCATACATATATTCAGCTGTGTATCAGCACGACCTTCAGATATTATCTTATTATAATTATAATTTAAGCATTTGCTTTGTTATTTAAACCTGTACAAAACTCTCCTTCTCCTGGGAGTTTGGGGTATAGAGAGAGTGAAATCCACTGGAGGTGTGGAGTCTATGACTAGACACTCCTTACTGCTGATCCTGCCCCTGCTGCTGATTTGGAAACCACTGTTTTATCTTGCTTAGGAATAATCATCCTCATCCAGCAAAAGTAGTTGTCCGTGTCCCTATTACTCCCATTATGTCATGCAAGTACATTGCATGAAGGTACAGATGATATACAATTTTTTGTGATTTTTTTTCTTTGCTGTCCCATCTTCTAACTAGTTAAAATTCAAAGGCCACAGATAAAATATGATGGAAATACCAACTTCATCTTTTCAGTGTGAATTGCAGCAGGCAGAGTTTTCCAAAGGCCTTTGGATTCCAGCACAACTTCATGATTTCAGAGGCTTATAAACGACAGTAGCATTTTAACCTTAAAATGTGTCATGAAAATGAAACTGCAGAGTTTTCTCTGCAATTCTGACTTCAGAACATATGCTATATGGAATAACCTTCCAGCTCAAACTTCTTTGCTTTTAACAGCCACAGTCAGAGCCGTGACTGAGGGAAGAAAATGTGTCAGTGCACTCTTGAGCAGAAAGTTGAGGAGCTTCATTGGAGTTCCCAATGAAAATATATGTCTAAAAGCAAATACAATATTTTATACCATATATAAATTAATTTTTATTAATATGATATTCACATAAAAAGAATATTTATGATTGCGATCATCAAATTGTCAAAGTGGTTCCTGTCTCCTTCTAGATCTCCAGGAAGGTTTTCAAATGAGTTCTTTGTCATCTGAATGATTCTTTAAACTCCAACTTTCAAGTGACTTTCGTGAATATCACTACAAATGTAAGGATGCTGCTGCTCTTTTGTCTAAACTTGACATCTGGACCCAAAAAGACTCATTTAACTGAATGAAATGAAATGTCACTTAGTTAAAAAGCGGCTTTTGAAGGATCATCCTTTACCACCATTTATCTTTACAGAAAAATAAGTGTACACAAACACACATCCATGCAGCTCCCCAAATCTCTGAATAAACTCCTAACTCTCTGTGTACAGTGTTACTTGACAGAGCTATAGGGCTGCATAATTACCCCAACTCCCGCATCAGGCAGGGAAAGTTGGTGACATGTTGAGTGAAATGCTACACTGTGTTAATAACGGTTTTGAAAGAAATCAGAAAAGTTAATCATGTGTGGACACAGGGTTAAGAAGCAATGTAACAGACTATTAAGTTTAATATAGATATGTGATATAAGCATATGCAGACAGCCATTAGCATAAATTCATGTTACAGGAGAGCAGTGCAGCATCGTGCGCGATGGATTTATTGCACACGCGGTGTGCGGGGCGGGCACCAGAACGAGGGAGAAATGGGTCAACAAATTCATAGGCAGGTCTTGAGTCAGATTGGCAGAACCAGGGCAAATGCAACCAGGCTGCTTTTCAGTGGTGATGTTGCCTCAGAGTGACTATCTATCACACAACAGTCAAATCACTCAGCTGCTGTTTTCTATGGGTTTGAGCATGAAGATGTCAAAGCCTGGAGTGCACACGAGGTCCTCTGCTTTGCATTCTTACTGTGTGATGAGGACAGCTCTCACAGATCAATTTCTGCTCCCTGGTTCTGTAATAGATATACTGACAAACTCTGCAAAAGCAAAAAGTCTGATGCTGCTCAACAAGAATAAGAATTTCAGAAGCCTCCTTGTATTTGTCCCATTTACCTGATTTCAGGATCCCTCATTCATACTGTATTGATTTTACCCACTTATCAACAGAGATGAGTGAAGAATCTGTAACAAGTTCTGAGAATTTTCCTCCCTTTTCTCTTCAAAAAATGCCAAAATTATTCATTACACAAATCTACTGAAGAATTCCCCCAGTTTGCTAACTGCCTGGGCTGCTATTTGACATTATCTAAATAGATGTGGTTAAAACTGGCTCTTTCTAACTATTCTTTCTTGAAAAAAACTGATTGCAAGCACATTTCTTGAAGATGACTAAAAAAAAAAGTTCAAAATAATTTACAGCTAAATTGGCCACAATGAATTGTGTCATATCCCAAGAGACTGCAAGATGGAATAGCGGGAACTCTTAAAGTTTGTTTATAACAACCAGCATTTTCCCTCCTCCTCTCTGGTTAGTGCAATGCAGAGTAATTGGGAAGAGGCCACAACTGGACTTTTGACAACATTTATAGCATGTATAAATTGCACTGAACCACTTGTCCTTCATAATCCCAAAAAGAGCTTTTACACTCAAGATGTTTCCTGCATTCTCTGTTCCTCCTAGCAATAAAAACCCACAACAAAATAGTGGTAGGGCCTGATTCAATTTAATACTGGTCTCCTCACAATACCTACAACTGTTTAATGTTATGAATCCTTAGAGTTATGCTACTCTTTCATCAACAAAAGAAAGGGTTACAACCTTCCCCATGTACAATGTTTTTATTGTATTTTGCCTTTGGGAATTGCCAGCCCAGTCTAATCTCTGTCTAATGGTATGTGAGGGAGAAAGTCTCCCATCAGCTCAAAGAGTCATTGATATTCAGGTGAGATCCAAGCTGTTTTCTAAAGTTTGATCATTCCTTCATCTTCAAGGGCTATTTGGTACCTTATCACTCACATGTGAAATCAGGTCCAAAGGTGATTGTCCTTTTTGAACTCCAGCGTGGGTCCGAATTTTGCTCAGCATATTCCAAAATTCTCTAGATTTCAGATTTTAGCTGTCTATAACATGGAGGAATTTGCAGCTTGTTGTTTCAACAAATCACTCAGTTAAGACAGTTTCCACTCTTCCTGTAACCCCAGCGCCAAAGACTGAACATCTCAAAGTTATCAGTAGTGCATCTTATTAGGACTGCTCCAAGAGGCAAATCTAAAATGAATACAGGATCCAATTTAATGCTGAAATGTGAGCTTCCACTGTGGAACACAAGTTTTGGTTGAAAGAAAGTGGCTTTCATGCATGCAATGTTGTCTGTAAAGATTTTATGATATCTGGCCTTTCCTGCACAAAAGGTTATTCTGGATCCTAACGAACTTTTGAGTTCTGCATCCTATTTCCTGTCTGAATGCTGGTTTTACAACCTGAATTGGAAGGAAGAAGATGGAGAAGATCTGTCTGACTGAAAGGACACAAATTCTTGGACAAATCAAGAAAGCTTGTGCTGATTGTATGAGGATGCCAAAGAGCAGTTCGAAGCCAGTCTTCTTTAGGGATGGAAATGCTGGAATGCCTTTTGGAACTACTGCTGAGCTGCTGATTATAGCTCACACACTAAAGATGATAACAGCAAAACACTGGGGTACTGAAATCATGGTTATCTCGTGGAAGAGGTTAGCATACATCAGAAAAAGGCTTCCCATTTTTGGGGGGAAGGAGAGGAGAAATAGGGGAAATATGTACATTCTCACCCATTTGTTCTAGATATCTTGAAAAATAAGGAGAAAAGGGGAATGGTTGAGAGAAAATGCAACCTCCCCACTGGAACCAAATGCACTGTATGTACAAATTGATTTATATAGAGCAGATACTTTATAGAAAATTTTAATGCTGAATTCTAGCTATGATATTTAGAATATAACATTTTTTTGCTACCACTCTACTGTGTTACGCTGAACATCTCCATTTCCCTCTACCATGCCAATCTGTATTTCAGTAAGAAAAGAAGGTAGATGATAAAACGAGGAAGATTTCCAGTGAAGTTCAAATGTAGGTTTCATAGGAAGAAAGCCCCAGCATTGTACTTGCTTTTGAGTGGCTGAAGGACTGAGCTAACTGCTCTGTATTCCCAGCCTGGCTCTTTCCTCCCCACCTTAAATAAAAAGCCCTCCCATCATGCTTATTAACATTCCAATTCATCAAAGCAATTGTTAAATAAAAAAAAAAAAGAAAAGAAAAGAAAAAAGTTATTTCAGTGCTGACGGAAATTATTCTAACATTACATTTCAATAAAATACCCCCTCCCCTGGTCCCTCTGTGTATAAGCAATCAATGGGTTAAGTTTAGATCACTAACGTATGTTCCATGACCCCAGAATGCTTCATCAAATGTACTCATTACCAACTGAGCAAGTGAATGAGTAGTTGTGAGCTGCAGTTTAAGCGCTGATGGGATTGTGTGTGAGCCCCAACGTGGCCGAGGTATTTAAATTTTGATTTTTGTAATGGGCTTTGACATGTTTCATTTCCTCCGAGGGAGCACTCAAGACCTCTGAAAGTAAATGTTGCTAAAAAGTCATCAAGGCAGAATATTAAAATGCCATCAAATGAAAATTTCACTAATGCAATCCGGCTAGGCCTTCAGGTACCCGAGCGAAAAGGGGAGTGTCAAAGGTCCCGCTTCTTTTAGTGAAACATTATTTGTTCCTCTTCACTGACTGTTTCTCCAAAATAAATTATTTAAAGTCTTATTTCTTTTTTCTCCTGGGCCTTTTAAAGTTCAACTACGCTGAGAGGAAACGCGGAGAGGGTTGCCAGGGGAAGGAGGTGTCATATGTGGAAATTTAACAAATTGCTGTGCATGCATCATGCGCTGGGAAGATTGGTTTACACTCGCTGGATGTCTGGAGCCTTGATATGGGCGGGGGACGGGCACTGACACGCTCTGGTACAGGGCTTCAAACAAGCACAAGGGCAGAGACCCACACGTCTCACCACAGGATCACAGCTCAAGGACAGGGTTCAGCCTAGAAGATATTAAGCACATTCCCTAGGAATAGGAGGGATTGGAGAGCTGGTGAGCTCACCCAGCACCTTCCAGGGTTCCTCTCCTCCCCTGGATACAAGAGGACTGTTGTAAATTTTTCGAACCCATTCCCCATTGAAATGGTAAAGCAAGAAGCATTCAGAGAAGAGTAATGAGGTGGTAGGAAAGCAATGTGGTGGTGCGTGTAGGGATCTTTCTTTTCAGTGGAAGACAGATCATTGTGCTCGGGATAAAAGAACTGGAGACTCTGGTTTCACTTCCACTTGTTTTATGCCTGTGTAAATCTGCAACTCTCTGGCCGTTCCTTCCGACTTACAACACTGGGCAAGACTCAAGCCCTTGTTCCCAGGAATCTGGAGGCAAATCAGAAAAAAAATAACAGACACTATTTAAAGAAGCGTCATTCCCCTGAGCTTCATTCAGACTTTATGAGAAGGACGAAACAGAGGCACCCTGACCTTGTGCAGAATCCTTTCCCGGCTGACTCCACCAAGGATATTGCAACAATGAGCTCAGCCAGTGGAACAGTGAAGAGGAGAACTGCACCATCAGGCCAAACACTGATTGACCGAGTACAGGCAGGAGGTTTGCTACAGTCCAACTTCATAAAGCTGATTAACACATCTCTTCCTGATACAAACAGCACCGGGAAGAGGGCAGGCAGCAACTGTCAGGGGGACAAGCAACTATTAAAAGATGGTTGAAAAACAAGAGTTTCCAAATGATTCGTAACTACCCTTTGTAACCTTCTCACTGATGTTTGTTTCGAGAGAAGGGAGCAAGTGGGGTTGTTTTTTCTTTCCCTCAGCCATTTGTGGATCGCTTTTGACTTGATGTAAATTCTGTACAATGTAGTTAATAAAAGCAAGTGAAAAGATATCTGAAGCAATCTCCTCAGTGGCTCCCCAAGTCCAGGGAAAAAAGAAATCCCCTCTGCACACCCACAAAGTAAGCAATCTGACTTCAAAACCCATTCTACCAGTTCCTGACATTGTCTGATTTCACATTAGCACAACGGTTGGAAATGGCATTCAAGCTAATTATCTGCAGGAGACTGAGCAAGAGGTTGAGGTGAGCTCCAAAAATTAAATAGGAAAAAGAAAAGAAACTAGAAAAACACAAAAAGCATTCCCCCAAAAGGCCCTGTAAAATACTTTCCAAAAAAAATTTCAAGGCAGAAAACAAAGAGTATGATTTTTGGGAAATCCCCTGAAAACTAAGCCCAGCCGGGATGCCCGAGCAGAGAACCAGGCTCTTTGTCACCAGGGGAGTGTTGGAGTTTACAAAGCGTACACAAATACTTCCCACTTTTGGGGGGGATTTTGCAAACACCTGATTTGTGAGCCATCTGCCAAAGTTGTGGCTCAGATGTGTTTCATCTCAATTGGGATTAGGGTGAGTGATCCAAAAATGTGCGTCTCAATCTAAATGTTGCGGGTCATGTCCCACGACATTGGTACCTTGTCTCCGCTGGTATTCAGTATGCAAATAGGATGCAGCATGAAGTGATCCAACAGCAAGATGTGATTGGGAGGCAAAAGACAGGACAGTGTGTTGGGGAAAGAGAGAGAAGTAGCAGGATGCAGAAAAATGGAAACTAGAGATTGGGGCAAAGCTGTTGTAAGGAACTGAAGGTTGCAGTGCTGTGTGTCTCGCGTCACTGGGAGATGTGAGAGCTCTTGGGAGAGCGTGGCTGGAAAATTACACAGAGACTGGAGGTGGCAATATCACATCCAACGTGGGACCTCAGGAACAGAAACCTGAATGGGAATATTTTTCTGACAAGAGAACAGACCTCAGATTGGGAGAAAAAAAGGTTATTTCCAAATAATATTTTTCTGCTTGGAAGGGGTTTATTTTGCTTGTTTTCAGGGTTTCAATTAAACTTGAAAAACTAGAATTGCATTAAAACAAACAAATATAGTCCCCCTTAGGGCACCCAAGGTTGTTCAGAAGCCAATCTATATTTTCTTTCAGGACACTCCTAATTTCAGTATATTTTGACATTTAAATTGAGAGCTTAAGATCTGATAGGCAAAACCAAAGACTTTAAGAATAACAGAAATTACAGAAATGACAATACTCAATTTCTTCACACTTGGCAGTCATTTCAACAATAGTTACAGCTAGATAAACATTTTGGTTGTAAAAGCTTCTTTCAAAATGCTTTTTTGGTTTAAGAGCAAAGAAAAGAAAAAGTCAAACTGACCAAATTGTTTCTTTTGAAAAAGTCTAAGAAAAACTCCAATGTTTTGTTAATTTTCTTTTTCAACTTGAATCGCTCTGTTCTCAGTACACTTTAAATTGATTAAAATTAAGACTTCCGAAGAATAAAATATTTCACTGTGGATTGTTTTTTTTCTTCAACTCATTGAGGACATTAACAAAGGCTCTTTTTGAGCTGGACTTTAAGCAGTCTATTTACCAAAAAAAATCACAAACAAGCTGAAAAATCAATTATTCACACAAATCTAGTATTGACCTTCTCTATAAATCACTCAGCTATCCAGTTCTGCCCACAAATTCATATGTAAGTCACAGAGAAACCAAAGGAAATTGTGAATATGAAACTGACTGTAACTAGACTGTTTAGCAAATCTTACAAGAAAACATATATTCAAAAAATAATCTAGCAAAGAAAACATGAGAACTAGCAAAAGAAGTTACACTTTCATTGCTTTTGAAGAGAATTTTTGAAACTTCTGAAGAGTTCACTGGCAGTGAACAAGAAACCCCAAATTCCCTTCTGCTTCACAGATAACTCTTCTTTATGGTTTGTATTTTAAGATTAGATTGAGGGACTGAGAGCCTCTGTTCTCTGCTGATTTCTAGTGTGATTTTTAATATGCTCAGAAAACAACAGGGAGACATCTGGAAGCACGATAGGATGAGGAAGCCTAGGAACAGGACAGGCAGCCTGCAGGTGAATTTTAACCTAGCTGATCCGAGCAGACATTTGACCTTTGCTAAAGCCTGGTAGTTCCCATCTTCAGAGTTTCAGTGTCACATCACATTCACTGGGATGATGGTGGAAGAGCAATGAGGGATGCTCAAACTCCATGCATTCACATGGTCCAATTCTGTGCTTTAAATTCCACATATACTTGGAATTGCTTTGAATCTGAAACAGTTGGAAACCATTTGGGACTTTAAAGAGAATCTCTGTTTCAAAACCAATCAGAACTTTTTGTTGTTGTTGTTTTCTCTTTGTGAAGTTCTTGCTTCGCAGCAAATGACACAGAAAAGAAGCAAACCCTTCTAGAGACACTGTCTTGGGAAAGACTTTTGGTTGTCAAGGGGAACATTTGACAAACTTCTTCTACAGCAGAAAATCCTCTGGCCCTTTTTTATCTAACTTGGCACAATCAAGGTATGATGCTTACAGAATGCACTATGTTTACTTTAGTTTCTCTTCCAAACACTCAATCAATACTGCAGCCTCACCGTCTTCTTTTGTAATTGACAATTACAGCCTGGCTGCCTTGACACACAAATATCTGCATGTTTGTTACTTTATTTCCTGCACAGGCAGCTCAAAGCAGGGCAGCAGCGTCTGCATCTAGGAACAGGATCAGCAGTTTGTGTTTAAGCCACTGACTCCGCGCATGAACTTTCCCCACATATTTTGCCTTTCTTTGACCTAACTGGAAAATGACTTTTTGAAGAAAGTGCTATTCATTGGAGAAGATTCCTGAACAGCAACAACAAAAGAAGAAGGGTTAATAAGGCCTTCCAAACTTTCCATTGGGACTTTTGACCTGAAGCTTGGAATCATGAAAGCTTGATTTTTTTTTTTCCCCCCCCTTTGGTTGGACCTCTGAATTTTATAGCATAGACTTGCTGCAGTGTGATGTGCATCCATGCAGTTTGGGAAGCTGCTTCTGACTGACAGCTCCTGAAAGGCCCATAAGACACACCATGTTGATTGCCTCAAAACAAAAGCTTTAGAGTCTCTTCTGATGAGCCTGCCTCCTCCACTTAATATCTGAGATCTGCTGAGGTGGGTTCTGGAAAGAACATTATTCAGGAAGCAGTAACAATGCACTTTAATTTTCCTCTGGACCTACTTGCTGCCGAAACACTCCCAGTTTGCTTCGGACAAAACTACTTTCTGACGAACAATATTTTAAAAGTTAGTGCCTTGACCAGAAGAAAAATGAAGATGATTAGTTCTGGCTAATAATGAGAAAAATACTCAACAATTATTTGTGCAAGTGAAATGCTATGGTGAACCCAGGTTTCTCTGGGTAAAGAGCCTCATTACATTCATCCTGCAAAAGCATTCTGCTTTCAAAAGCAACAAAACACAACCCACCCCCCCCCTCCCCCTAAAAAAGCAAGCCCCAAACCTGCAGCTGTTGTAAACCTTCATGTTTGGTAAAGAAGGAAATCCCAGACAAGCACATAGCTCTGATTACATAGACCTGTAGTTTCCAGAGTTCCCTTGTATTTATAATCTTTCAAGGGAGAAAAAAAAGAAAATACAGATACAGAAGTTTTGGATATTAGTGAAAGGTGAATAAAGCCATGGTTAAATGTATAGCTGCAGTGAAAACAGCAGAGGAAATAAAGCAATATTTGGAATAAAACTGTTGAGGTAGGGGTACCAGTATACTGTATGAATAAGCAGTTTATCATTGCTTTGTCTGCAAAATCATGCGAAATAGAAAATCACAGAAATGCCACAAAAATAAAAAGCAGTAGTGAAATTCTTTCTTAAAATCATAAGTGAAAACCAGGAGGACCCTTTAGCACTGGGGGATGGTGAGTCAGAGAGAAGACAAGTGAAAGAGTTTGGCAAAATAATGAACAGCTTAGAGAAGTTAAATCAAGGAATGATTTATCACTCTTCCTATAACCCAAGAACAATGAAGTGCATTTAAATTTGAGAAAGTAAACAGTTTCCTTGGTGTTGCTTTTTTACCCAGTGACTTATTAACCTATGAGATTCATTACCACAAAGCCTCTCTGGAGTCCAAAGCAAAATTGAAAAAGCCATTTGACATTTATTTTGATAATGACAAAAACTACTGTTCATTTTGAACATCTTCAGCACACTTTTTCCAAGGGGTTGGGATAAACCCTCGGGCTCCTTGGCAGAAATCTAAACTCTAATTATTGAGGGTCAGGAAGAAACTTCTTCTCCTGGCAGGTCATCCCAGAGTTGCCCACTAGAGGGTCTCCAGGGTGTTCCTTGAAGGCATCTGGTCTTGGTCATCATTAATAGCAAAGAGAGGCCTTATCCAAGATAATCATTCCAATTTTCCCATGCGTCGGAGTATTCCTGTATGCAAACCCTCTGCAAATGTCTGTGTTTCTCAGAACGGCCCTTTCACTGGCGAGCTTTCTCGCAGGAAAAAGGGAAGTCTGCTTGTCCCTCTGCCTGGCTTTACCTCCCCAGTCCTCCAGGCTCAGATCAGAACAAAGAGCCGTGGGGGAGCAAGGGGAAGACATAAACCAGGAGTAACAATCCTGCATCCCTTCGCAGAGATTTTAATGGTATATGTGTGGAAAAGTAATAAATGGGACATAGCCCATTAGGCAAGAACAAATTTTCTTCCCATAATTTTATCTTTGTTTAATTGAATATTTAATTAGTATAAATATGAAACTAATTTTTTTATATGTTCAGTACATTTAGCAAGAAGTGTTGATCCCGGTCCGCATCTTGAGAGGCATTTATGCAGACACGGACAGCAGCCATGCCCTTCTTGTCCCCTTCTGTGTGCTAATAGAAGTGAGCGGGTCATTTGGCATTAGCAAAGGAGTAACTTAGCATTTGCACTGAGCTGAATCTTGCCAGACTGTGTGCATATTGGAGCCAGTAGACAGCGGCTCCTTTCACGTTGATGAATGGCTTTTTTCAAGCGTTCTGCTCCCTAGTTATGAGAAGGGTGACCCGGTCAGGAGACGACTTTATGAAGCTATAAAAAATGTATGTCACTTCGGACTCTCTAATGTCACAGGAAAAAAAAAGGGAGAGAGAGGGAGAGAGAGAGAGGGAGGGTAAAAAAAAAATCCTGTGCACAAAAAAATAGCAGGGTAATAAGCCTGTTTTCAATGCTCTAAATAGCTTTCTGTCTACAGCCCCTATGTATCCCTGTGAGCTGGGGCTGCCGCTTGCTTCAACAAAGCAGCGAGGGTTTTGTGTGTGTTTAAAAAGGTTGATTCTCTTTGCCTTCCTATCACAGTAAATGCTTATCATGATGACAACAAGGCATTGGGAACGCAGGTCGGGTGGCTGCTACGTCGGCTGCTGCGAAAAAGCTATAATGCACTTTAAAAAAAAAAAATGTAATCCACTCAAGGTGCCTCTGACTTTTAAGTATGCAGAACAGCTTGAGAGAAAGGCATCATAAAAGCAAAGTAGCTTTGAAAGGGCCCTTTCATCTAGTATTTTATAAAGTATTTTCTCTGTGTCACAAAGAATAAAAAGTAAAGGGTTGCCAGGTATGTTTGCACCATGCCTTTGGTTAATACTCTGGAGTTTAAAGATATCGCCATGTAGATTTTAACAGATGACCCTCTGTAGATCCATAATTTAGCATTCATTGAATTTCCCTATTTCTTTTTAGGCTTTGATATGCATATTTCATTGCACTAGATTCTTCCCCCTCCCTCATGTCCCCCTCCACCCACCTCTCAGAGATGTAGCACATTTTATAACTGATGTTAAAATGTTAATTTGCTCAAGGTAAGTGGCCCGGAGGATTGAGGGCAGAGGCCTTTTCTTTATTAGGATTTCAATTAGTCACGGGCCAAGTTGGGAACGCCCAAGTTCTGGATATGAACACTGCCCTTGCCAAAGCTGAGATGCAAAAGCTCCTGAACTCCTAGACCCAACCACTAGTCTGCTTTCCTGTTTTTCCTGGTGGGATTTCCAGTTCTCACCCCACCCGGCACTGGAACAACTTGCATCACAGTAGAAACAGGACTAAGCTGTGAGTCGAGTGCCAGGCTGAGATAAATCATGGACATGTCTTTGTAGAGACTTGGAAACCTCTGTGGTTTTTTGACAAGCAAAAATTGGCCTGGGAGGAACACAAATCAGCAGGATTCAATAACAGCAACATGCAAGTCAGTGCAAATGGGAGGAGGTGACACAGAAATGGAACTTGCACCTTTCTGGGATTCTGTGGGGGCACAAAATGGATGTAGCTTTAATTCATTTAGAAGCCCCTGGAGACTGAACTGAGTCCTAATGAAAGTTCCCACCGAAGTTAATGGACCTGATTCTCTTCTCATTGCAGGGCGTAATTCTAATTAAGTCAATTGAGTTACACTAGCATTAAACTGGTGGATGTGAGAGGACTAGCAGGTCTTGGGAGACTTGAGCCTCCTAATGACAGGACTAAAATGGAACCCTTAAAGTTCCACTCTATCACTGAAATAAATTCTGTGTAATTACATCAAAACACATTGGCAAGCAGTGGCCTGAATTCTGAGGCATTGTTCCTTGGTCGTAACTGTGTAATCCCACTCTCTTCCTCGTGGAAGCAAGATTAGGATTTTGCTTTCAGTGGTTGGAGAACAGAAGGAAATACAAATCCAGAGAAAGAAACGTTTTTACTTCTGTTATATTTTCATTGTTCTTGACTTTAACCTATATATATTTAAATCAATAGCAAAGCTCTTGCTTCTTCCTCACTGAAGGAGACAGACCCTAAACAATAAAGCAAATGGAAGCAAAACACAGTTTCTGCTTCCAAAAGCTTTTTATCTATGGAAATGCCTTACGAAGTATGGGGTGGAGGGGGAACTTACACTGACCTCTAAGAAGTGACAGTGCTGGCTGTCACCACCACAGCATCCTGCCTTAAGCCCAGTGGCACTTTTCATACCATGAAAGAAGTAAAACCATCACCTGGTATTAACTCAGTGGCCTCCTTTTGATACAGCTGGAGAGCAGATGACCCCAAATCACCGGTGTCTGAGATGGAGATAGTACAGCAAATCCCAAGAGAGCTATTTACAGCCACACTCTTTTTTTTTCCTCCCATACTTTCATCTGCTGAAAATATTTAAGCTTGGTAATGCATAAAATATATATTTTTGCAGGAAAAAAATTCCCTCCATTTAAGAATTTATTAACAATTTACATAATTGCTTAAGTAATCTGCATAATTGACAGAAAGTTTAATTTGACCCTAGTTCAAATGCAACACTTATGGTTTTAAATTGAAATGGGTATAATTCATTTATGAGAGTAATTAAGCCATAGTGTCTAACAAATACAATGTATGCTGCCTGAGGCCTTCAAGGCCAGAACATACTATTAGGATGTTTTATTTAAATATGTCAAATCTGTTCATCTCCACAGCTGCCTATGTTAAAATATATCAAATGTCTTACTTGACCTTTAAGGTGCCCTACTGAAAACAGGGCATTAAAAAAAAATTAAAAATTAAAAAAAAAAAAAAACAAGCTTTCCTGCATGCCTAAGGAAAGGCAGGAGTGGTGGAAAGGAGGCCAGAGGAGGAGTGCTCTGACTGAGATTATCCTACCTACCAGAACTATGCAATTTAAGGAACTGGTTTTGCCTTCATTAAGTGAAATCCACTGCTGTGAGCAATGACAGCACCAGGCTATTTACGGCCTTGTAAACCATCCAAATAGAGCTGAGGTAGAGCAGAAATCCTTATGTTTGCCCTCCGCAGAGACAACTGGGCAATCTCTGGGAATCCCTTGACTGTGCTGAGACCATCCAGCTTCTGCTACCATGAGCCACAAGAGAGGAGGCAACTCCCAGATGCCAGAGCTAGACTGATCTCCTCTCAGATCACCCTCCTTGAGGATGGCTACTCAAGGTTAGAGCTGTTCTGTGAGGACAAGGTCCACCAATCATTTCTTGGTCTTACCAATGCTTTCCTTTAGCTTTATTCCTGTTGAAATTTTGGCTGCCGAAGTCCCAGACTGTCCCTATATTTGGGTACATGGAGTCTGATCAGCTGCAACCATTTTGTCTTTAGGATTGGTAAATAAAAGCCTGATTAATATGGCTTCTGAAAAACAGGTCCTAAATCTGTGGATGTGTAGCATGTTTTTTAATCAAGGCTACTCTTTTTCTCTAGAGCCATGGTCAGAAGAGTTGAGATTTGTCTTGAGGAGACCTGTTAGCTGGAAGAATTTTTATTTTTGTTGTAGAATATGCTATTTTTGCCATGTTGCTATGCTGAGATCCCCTTCTGGGCCTGTAATTTCCCGGGGTTTAGGACTCAGGCTGTGAACCCACGCCTGATTTCATCTGATTCTCTGTGTTGGACAGCTTGGCTGACTCATCCTCCAAATGCAGTTCCAGACTTGCTGGTGTGTAGCAAAACCTCAGCTCCTCAGTCTTTTCAACAAGTTGCCAGTTAGGTACTAAAATGCTGATCATTCTTTCTTGAAAGGACATCCACTGTCATCAGGTAGAAAAATTCATGTCTATGTGGTACATGCTATAACTTCTGATCCTTCTTCTGCGGTCAAAAGAAATGGAATATGAAACAGGACTTTGCTTTTTTCCTCAAGACGCATGTTCCTAGTGTATTCCAAGGCAGACCTACTCGCTTTTCTAATTAAGATATGATGTGATATACATAGGAGGGAGAGATGAGATGCAGCATGAATGTATGCCAAGTAGCGATCTCAATTACCAGCCATGTAGATTAAAACTGTCTGATATCAAGGAATTTATTAAATACCTTCCATAAGCTACAAGAATATGCAGAAGAGCAGTTTTGCCCACTCTTGTAGTTGTGTCACTAGTTTGATGATGGATGGGTTTTTTATCCTAAGGAACAGCTTCAGAGAATGAGGAGCTTGAAAAAAAATTCTGCTTCCATTAAAAAAACAGAAGAGATGATCAAATCACAACAGTTGAACAAGTTACCATGAGTCAGCTAAGCTGCAGCAAGCATTCCTGGGCATGCTTTTATCTGAAAGCAAAGGCCAGCTTACAGGGTAAGGCTCAGCCTGCCATGAGAGAGGGCAAAGTGATGTGTATAATTTTGCATTTGCATTTGCCCCAGGCAAAGGAATGCACTTGCAGCAAATCACTGCAGCTCAGCTGGCACATGGTTACTGTTCCCTGGCAGCAGGTAGGGAACATGCATTTTAACTTGTTCATAGGCATGATGGATACTTGGAAACACCACTCTAATTAATCCTAAATAAATATGGCCCATTAATGTAAGCACATGCTGATTGATTGATTTTCTTAATTTAGATTAAGAACTAAATAGCTAGTTATCTTTTCCCACCCCTAAAATGCAACTTAGGGTTTCAAAATTATTTTCTGGGAAATTGATACGAAGACAAGGAAAAAGAAATGCCCAGTTGGTTGATGAGCCTGAATGACCATGCATTGTTCCAAATTGTTAGGAGTTTTACAGTCCTGATTGACAGAGCCAAGGAAGTGTTTGCGAGGACCTCAGAGAACAGAGGCAAGATCCAGATTTTGGAGAAAAAAAATTTAAAACCTCTTAAAATGTAGTTTGCTACATCATTGGATTCTCTTCAGCTGCACTGGTCCTATAAAAATGGGTTAAGAATGTCAGAGCCAGCATCATGTAAGGGAGAGAGTACATTGTGGTTTTAAGGAAAGGTCACATTTAAATGGCAAAAAGTGAACGTGTTTCTGACATTCTGTTCCTAACAAATGAGTGGGATTACTAAATTTGTTAAAAAAAGGATTACATTCTTTTGCTAGTGTCCAATTCCACCTGAGAGGAGACTTTCCCCATGACTGGGAACTCTCCAGGTGATGTTTAGAAGGAGCATCCTTGGACTGTGAGAGGAGAGCAGTGGACAGGAGGGTGAGTGTGCTGGGGCTGCTCCGAGGTGATTGCCATCACAACCACCGGATCAGCCCAGTGAGGCTGCCTGGAATGTCTGCAAGGCAATCTGACCTCAGCATAAAAACCAGGCCACTGTGCAGATCTCTCCGAACATCTTTGATTCCAGAACATCTGCCCAGAATCAAGCACCACCAGTGAGTTACGGATCATCATTGCTGATCTAATAATAATCTCATAAATAATACATCGCCCTCAGCTCCAGGCAGCCAAGGCAGCAGCATGAAGTACTACTAACCCCGGAGGCACAGATTTCTTCTGAAGGGCCTCAGTTGAGCTTGTACCATCAGTTAAAAGTGAATGGTCTTCACAGCATTTAATTGCTTGATTTGGAGTTTCTAGGGAGGCGTCTAGATAGCAGCTGGACACTAGGTAGCACAGAGTGCTTTATATCTGTAGTAGGGAGGCTATATCTATAATAAAAAATATATTGTAGCTGACGCATATATATCGTATATAATGATTATATGGAAAATCAAATATTTCTTGGCTTAAAAAAAAAGTAATTTCCTATCGTATGAAAGTTTAACAAAGTTTATATTTGTAAACGTCTACTTCTGCTTTTATAAGAAGAGAAGGACAGTAATTAAATCAGTCAATCGATCATCATTCAGCCCATTTCTTTCTGAACATCATTGCCTAATTCAGCAATCTGTGTTTACCATTTTAGCCTACTTGGAAGCACTGTGGGAGCAAATCTGTATGTGAATTTATACTCTGTTGCCCTACATAATTAACTCTCCACCCTGCTATTCTTCATCACAGAATCACGGAATCATTAAGATTGGAAAAGAACATGCTAAACATAGCTTTTTTTTTTTTTCCTAGGATAGAACCAGTATAAACTAAGCATAGGTTCCAACGTGAACATAGGTTGGACCCTCACCAGCAATTCACCAAGGAGCATTGCCATTCACTTAAGGAGTATCCTGGCAGAATCTGCCTTGTTTCCCAAAGCCTGTCAGTTCAAACAAGGTGGAGATTAGCTTTGAATACTTACCCAGACCAGTCTGACATAACCCTGAAATATCTTTAATGTGTTAACTCCCACCTCAGTTGAAACTTGAACAAAGGGCTTCACACCAAAGCTAAGAATCATTGTGTAAGAAGTCATCTTTAACTATATTTCAAAAGCCAAGTACATTTAATGACTGAGAGGTAGATTCTGCTACTGGAAAGAACTTGCCAGAGTTCTCGGAGTGCTCGGACAATGCTCTCAGGCACATGGTGTGATTCATGGGGCCAGGAGTTGGACTTTGATGATCCTTCCAACTCAGGATATCCCATGATTCTACCCCTTTTTCCACAGTGCATTATTCCAGAAGAAATGTACTGAAATCAGTAGGGCTTCCAAGGATTGGATGTCCTGTGGTAGGAAAGGCAATGGACAAACTGACGGGGGAGAGGGGAGGGATGGGTCCTAGGAAAACTGCACTGACTAAAGTACAATTTCAGGAGCAAATCCCACAATCTGAAGTTTTAGCCACCTACATTATGTTTTCTCTTTCATTCCATGTTTTTATGATATTCTCTGCTCAGGCCCTGGCGCATTATTGTGTATTCCCACAAATAATTGCAAGGGCAGCTGACATAATTTAGACATCAAAACACCTGATAGAGCATTTAGATGTGCAAATGACCTTAAATACACCCACTGACAGCACAGAAATGGAAAGAGGGCTTTAAAGTCTGGCCTCTGGTGTTTAAGTGCAGGTGATTCTGTATCGTTTCATTTGAAGTGGTTCTAGCTGGGCTTGGAATTTGTGTCGCTGCACCATCAGAATGGCCTGGAGTTTCTTAATTACCAAACAAATGGAGAGTAGCTGCTTGATTTTGACAGCTCCTTTGTGTATCATTCTTCACAGAACATGAATGATTAATGGAATTTTCCCAACACAGTCAAAGTTGTTTACTGATGGAATTAAAGCTGAAATTGGCAGTGCTCTTTAGGGAGGACTTTTTCTATAATGTCACCAGGCCTGCCAAGCTCTCCTAAAAAATAGGAACAATTAGTGATGGGTCAGAAGGATTCTGGGTATTAAAAGGTTTGGTTCTCTCCAGTGAAATAGAAAAGGGGGGTGGATGGGTGAAAAAGAAAAGAGGATAAATGAAAAAAACTAAAGCCTGTTATTGATTATTTCCTTCAGGGAGTAATATCCTTGGACTCAAGTCCTACTCTTGAACTAAAAGGGAAAAAAAGTTAAATTTCAGTATCTGAAGATGTGAAATACAAAGAAGATGCATAAAGCAAGCCAATGTTCAACTTTTTCTGGTTAAGCACTTCTCATAGGATAAACAAACATGAAAACTACTTGGCTTCAGTGAGTGTGGGCTTCATGTTGTCAACACAAGGTGCCACTTTATGTGTCAGTGTCAAATGTGTTGAGGCAGTAACTGTCAAGGGGTGGAAGAGCACAACTGCACAACCAGAACAGCTGTGTTTAGAACACGTCATTTGTGGCTTTGTTGCCACTTTGAGCCTTAGAAATGCCTGGAGGAATAGCTGTCTGGTGCAGAAGGCAAGCATCACTGGAGGACGTGGAGTGTCTTGTGCACCATGTCTTGTAGGGAAGGTCACAGGGCTCTAGGATGGCCATGGAAATGTACCAGTACAGCCTCTGGGAATGGGAATATGCAGGTGAAGGAGATAGAGAAGACTCTGGGGGTCCTGATATGTTTTGAGAGCATGAAAGGAAGCTGACCTCAGTGAATCAGGGAGACCTGCTAACCAAATAATTTGGAACAATTCTGAACTTATCCATAATTATTGTTTTTTCCCCACATATTTTCACCATTTCCCTTCTTGTCCCCTTGCATTGCCAGATGCTACAGGCAGAAAAATTTGTGGGAGTAATATCCTCCCATCAGCAGTGGTTCATCTGGGACACACTTACAAAGTTCATAATAAAGGCAAGCCCTACAGAGCGTGCTCAATGTTTAAAGTGTTTTATGAACAACTTCACACCAACCTCAGGAGACAGTTAGATAAGCATGTGATTTATTTTTATTCTCATTTTCCAGATGGAGAAAAAGTAGTGAAGTGACCTTCTAAAGGCCGCAGAAGGAGTTGAAACGGAGATGAGATCAAGGAGTTCCTGACTACCCTGTGTGTGGGGAAAACATCAGATTGTTCTGCATCTCTCTTCTGCATCTATTGCACTGACAAAGACCTTTCACCACACTCACGTGAACATGTCCACAAGATGGATTTTTATGACTGTAGTGGAATCTGGTAGAGGGCCAGGACATTTTGGTTTTTAGCTATCCCATATAATATTTGCCTGATGTGCTTCTCTCTCTCTCCTGCCTCTAAGCATTTTTCAATAAACAGGCAAAATTATCCAGAAGCAAGACTGCAAGGGCCAGCACGGAGCCAGTGAAGTCACATGTCTCCCATACTTGTATAGTTAGCAGCAAGTATATATAACACAGCCCTGCCCTTCCTCTTCTAATGAAAGTGGCTCGCCACCAGGTAGGTGATCAGCTGCCAGAGGAGTTTAATCTCCCTTTTTAGCGTGTGTTTTGGGGTTGGAAGGGATATCAGTTGCTTTAGTATGTTTTTAACATCATCTAAAGCGTAGCCAAGGGTTATAATCAGACCCTTGGGAGAGCAAAGGTACAATAGATAGCTAAGTGCCTCTAATCCACAGCAGCATGATTATTGATAACTGCCTCCTCCCCTTTAGCTGTTCCACCGATCCTGAGTTTGGTTAATAAAAGCAAATGAATTCAGCATGCCATGGTCAGTAAAGGACATGCATTGGGGGTGTCAGGGCAGGGGAAGGTTAAATGTTCTCTTTGTTTGCTTTTCTTTTAATGCAAAACCCAACTGGCTTGGTGATGTCCAGATATGCACAAACGCCCATGCCAGATATTCACTTGCACAGACAGGAGTAATCCAAGTACAAAAGAGAAGGCTGGAGTGGAGGAAGGGGAAGTGGCTGGGGCCAAGCGATGAGAGCCAATTCTTGCCGTGATGTACTCCTGCTGCCTTTGTGATCTTGGGCAAGACTCCTGGATTAAATTTAATAGCTGGTGCTGGATCCAGTGACTCATTTTAATTAGAAAGCAAAAGGCCCTTTCACCTTCCGCTACTAAATTTGACCTGAAGTGAGTTATCCATAGTTAATTCTGTACTACTGGGCCCTAAAGTCAGACTTCAGGACCAATGAAACTGTAGTTTCTATTGACCTTTGTAGGATATTTAGTTTGGTGATACTGGTCATGATTTCCCCATGTATAATTTTCACACATAATTTTCATTTTCTGTGAGAAAGGAACAGTAGCAGCCCCTTTCTTCCACACCCCCCTGAAAAATTTACGAGGACGTACATGATTTTGTAGGTTTTTTAAGAATTATTTTCAAGAAAACACACTATAACTCAGTGTTGGAAACACATTCCGAAAAATCTAGTGCTGAGGCTCCATAACCCATAAGATAATGGGTTGTGAGTGATGTGCCTGAGCCTGGTCACACTCGCCACGGGGCTATTCAGAGCTGTTTGCATTACACCATAATAATGTGACAAGGAAAGTTCAGCACAACAAGATGGTACAGATCCAAACCATGTATGTACCACACAGTCCATTGGCTTTTGCCATTCCCTCACTGGGAATTAAATTCCGAGGGTTATACACTGAGGAAAATGAAAGATTTTCCCAACAAAAAAGCCAAAAAAAAAAAAAAATTAAAGAAAAAAATAAAAATCCCCAATTAAAAAATTCAACACCCAGCTTATTTGTTCATCCATCATATTTTCCAGGCAACTAGTCTCTTGAGAAACTCCCAAACAAATAGCCAGAAGTGAGTGGTGGGGAGAGGAAAGATATATATGAATCCTTTCAAGCAAGATGGGTCATGGAGATACCTAGATTTTCTACTGGAATGTAACTTTCATGTACTTTCCTGATGCTTGAAAGGGTGGGGTGGTGGTTTGACAGTAAATCAGTGAACCCGAAAAAACATGGACACTACTGGAAGAAATCAAAATTCCTTTAAAGAATGGTCTGTCCAGCCACTGCAAGTGTCCTTGAAGTTCAAGCACTTGTATAACATTCATTTTGGTCATGAGACTGCCCGATCTTGTGCTATTTTAAGCAGTTCAGGGACAGATAAACATCTGCTACAGTAAAAATAATAATTAAAAAATCAATTGATCACATGCCCAGGCAATGCTTACCACGAACTGTACTTATTTTGGCTAAAGACATACAAGGGAGTTTTCAAAAAAATGCCCTGGAGGGAATAAACAATTAGCAAGACAGTTGAAACAGCAACCACAACACCCTACCTTAATGGAGCCATTACAAAAAAAATCCAAATAATTTAATCTCTAACAAAGGAGGGCCTGTCAGGTCAGTAACCCAGATCTGAGGTAGTGGTTTCATGTAACAATACTGCTTGACTTGGTATTCATTTCCAACGCAAAGTTCAGCCTAACAGCAGCTGTCAAATACCTTTGGTTAATCCCCCCGTAGCTGCTTTGGTACAATTCTGGTGGTGTAATACACAGCATCACCCGACCCCAACAAGGCCACCACACTGTTAACACTTTGCCCTTGGGAGGCACTTGAGTGGGTTGGAGCAGTTACAAAATTCCCCTCAGGTATTTAGGAGAAGGACCTGCTCAGGCTCTGGACTGCATCTCTGCTGTACTTTGCGCCACGGTAGTGCTGAAATGTGTTTCTTTCCAAATCATTAAAGCCTGGCATTTCAGAGCTGGGCTTCAGGGAAAATGTCCTTGGCCCTCTGTGCCTTTCCTCCTCTATTTTGAAACAGAGATGCTAAGCTTCAGTGCACCTTCCCGCTGGATTTTCAAACAACTCAGTGTTTTACAGGCTTCAGGATATTATAAATGTTGTTTTTTTGGGGGTTTTTGGGCTTTTTTTTTTTTTTTTTTTTTTTTTTTTTCGTTTTTTCTTTTCCCTAAGTGTGTGCAGTTCAGAGTCTTTTGTTGCTTGGATTGTGCAACATCCTGTGTGTAGTAGGATGGAAAATCGATACATTCTGTTAGGCTCCACCTTTTCTTCCTTCATCGTCTGTACCTGCACAGGCTTTCTCTAAATTCACATCTGAATAATCCCCCTGGAATCTTCATTATGAGCGCTTCCAAATATCATGATTTCAGACCGGAAAATGAATGGCAGGGATGAGAAATATCCTCTCTCATCATGGCACTGCCCATGTCCTGAGTTTATGCCACCTTTTGGAGAGAAACTCAGATAATGCTGATGGATGTGGCCAACAGCCTCTGCATGTCTAGACAATCTACATAGTTTTCCTTATCCAAACAGGTGAGTCAGAGACATTTGGAGAAAAAGATCTTGGGGTGAGTTTCTAGTCCCTTTCAGTAGCTCTTCAAATCTCACTTTATCCTCAGTCTTCATCTCTTTGGATATTTCCTTGGATTTGAACCCTTAATTAATGGAAATTTTCAAGATTGTGCTTGGCACAGGGGATACCCTGTATGGGCAAAGCACCAGAGGGTGAAGTGTTTACTAACTCCATTTCATATCAATTTATTTGGGAATCACTGGCAGCCACTTTTTCAACTGTGAACAGGTTTATTTTACACCCCAGAAAAACTGGTATTCTTTCCCTTTGGAGATGTGTTTTCTACCTAACTCCACACCTCCAGTTCTTTAATGTTCTTACACTGGACTAATAAATAATAATAGCAATAGTAATAATAAATAACCAGTAAAAAAATTCCAACTTTTTCTTCTTTAAGGCACAACTCTGTTCCACACGAGTGTCTGCAACAGACTCAAGTTCTTTGAAAGTAATGGAATTACATTGCCAGCACAGCTCACTGGTCTGCCTCATTTTGGAAAATTCATCTCTTTTAACGTCTCAGCCATACCGAAGCTCAGCATTTGTTGCTAAACTGTGGGAACTCAGGATTGCAACTCAGCAGTCCCAAATCACAGCCATGCCCTGAAAGTATTTCCTAATCCTGAAATTGGCATCATGGGGCCAAGGATCAAGTTCTGGTGGACAACATCCACCTGTATCCTCGTCTCAGAGTTGTAGCAATTCATGAGTTCTCATGGAATGATTTATTGATAGAGTGGACAGGATTGTCCCTGCTTGTATGGATGTTAGGCACTCACAGAAAGCAAAAGGACCCTGCTAAGTCAACTATTCCACCTTCCTGGGTCAGAGTCCAGGTATTTGTATCACAAAGTTCACAACCAGATACCAGTAGGTGTTGATAACATTACCGTATTCACTGGAAACAATGCATCATCAGTACCTGCTAATAAACATCAATATTTTCACCTGCAAAACATCCTAAAATTAACAGCCAGGCTTTACAAGTACAAACTCCAGTGCCTCACACACACAGTGGATGATTTCAAGAGCATTTGAATTTTTAACAGGGACACAGCTCTAACACTGATTCCCCAGGCATAGGAATGAGAAATTCATTAGCCAGGCTGGGGACATTCCCCCATCACAACGTGGGAAAGGAGTCGTATTTAGCACACTACAATTTACCTGCATGATTAACCAGCGACACTGTTTTTGGATGTCTAATCAGATTATATTGGGTTTATGTACAATTTCCTAAGCAGGCTGACTGATAGATTGATCAAGGGTAGATGGGATCTGACAGCAGAATATTATGGCAGAATTCTTCCGGTGATGGATGAGCCCACCTTGACACAAACTCCAAAGCTTTGCCTCTTAGTAATAAATCTCAGCATGAAGTCATCTGTCTCTGACCTGAAGCTCGAAATCAACGACTCAGGATACTGAAGTTTCATCGTCTTTATGAACATTTAAGTTGGCTCAATGGCATAAATACACACCTCCTGCATTCAATCTCTTTAATAGTGGCAGGCCTTATAATGTTGTTTTTATTTTTATTTTTTTTTCTGTTTTATAAAAGTTAGCGACTCATAACTGATTTTCTCACCAGCCAAGGAGATCGCTGCTAATAGATTACATTCTGCATGATGCTTAATGAGCCATGATTGGGAAAGGAGATGGGAAATGGCACTTTGGATTGATTTAGCAAGGATTCAGTGGAAGCAATGCCACTACTCCACAAATAGCAGTAGATTTTACGTGGTGCCATAGAATTATATAACAGGCACCTCAGCTAAAAGCTTCAAAATTCCTTGCTGGCTTGAGAGCTTCACTTGCATTTTCAAAAGCTAGTTGAAGTTAGATTCTGAAAAATATGCGTACTTAAGCAGAGGGCTCTTTTAAGCAATGTTGTGAGTAACTTTCACTAGGAAATTATTGTATAGACCTACAAACAACAAAAAAGATATTTCTCCCCAAGCCCATCTGAAAAATCCTCTGCATGATCTGGAGCTCTAAAAGTGGAGATCACTTATTCCTCTTGTAAACTGCATTATGCACAGAATATATGATGGTGCAATATGGTGCTCACACCATCCAGAATTAATAATCTCATTTGCCTGGGACTTAATCCAAGGCCACTTATGAGACTGTGGCCCTTTTTCTTCATGGGATTTAAGCATCCAATTTTTATCAATTTCAGCGAGAGGTCAAGGTTTAGTTTCTTTTTGAGTGTTCAGGTGCACAGGTCCTCAGATCATGTTTACATGCACTCATAATGTAAAATTGTGAGGGTGTGTAATCGAAGTCCTCCAAGCTCCCTGTGCTTGGTTGACATCCCGGGTACCCATAGCAGCTCTCTGAATTAATTCCATAATGCCTTCAAGTGACCTACTGCAGACATTCTCATCTGACAGAGCCAGGAAATGGGGTAGCTAATAGACCATTTTGGAGTATTGTAAGATCACAGCAATCCCATATTTTAAGAGGTTAATATAATACTAATTGGGGCTTGGGTGAAGAGTTCATAAGACTGATGAACCCACATTAGTTTTGAGAGTTTGAGCAGCCAGATTCTTAATCCATACTCACTACTGCTTGGGAGTGTTTTTGCTCTTTATCTAAGAAGGAAAAGAAATATCAGGAGATTTCTGTAATTGTCAGCTTTTTCTGACTAACCTTCTTGACTGCACCTTCTGGGTGCATGATGGCTGATAACATACCAAAGTCATGGCCAATGAGAAATATCAACTTGTAGGACCAAATTCACCTCCTGACTGACTCTGGCAGACCTAACTGCACTCTAGGATTTTATTTCTGCTAATATCAAAGTCCAGAAACTGACAAAGCTGTATTATTGTCAACCCCTGTAGTGAGGCTGGGAAAGTAGGAATAACAGTTAAGTTAGACCTGCGTGAATAATTCATAGGGAATAATTTATTTGATGGATTGACCTCCTTTTTTTTTATCTGTTCATGGCCCTGTCCACAAGCAGCCTTTGATTTTCTCTCTTCCGTTGTTACTCAAATTAAAAATATCTGCTGAATAATTTCTGAGGATAATTCTTGTTCTGCAAATTTGTCCCTGAGCAGTTCACTGTGAACATTTGCTATCTGAAATCCCAATGATAGCTAGACCCACAGATCTCATGGTGTTATTTCTGTTCCTTGCATAAAGGGCACGTCCATTCAAAACAGTGTTTTCCACTCTGGCTATTGGTAGTTCTGAGTCCTTTAATGTAGTGTTAAGCTCTGCAAGACGTGTATTTGATTGTAAGGTTCCATTTTTGATTCATGTGAGATAAATAATATATGTATAATGAAAGGAAACTGTGCTTTTTCTTCAGAGACTTTCCTATAAACCTGCAGGTGCCTCCCAGTCAAATGCTCTAGCTGCTCAATGGGAGGACAAGGAAATAATGAAGAGGAGCAAATTCAGGTGTTAAGGACAAATCTTAGGCACTGCCTACATCACCCTCCATAAGATTTCCATAAGCAGGAACCATCCTGACCCAGATCCTGCCTCACAAACACAGGGATAACACATGCAGGGAATGCAGCGCAATCCACAGGACACGTAGAGGACAAGGCAAGCGGCCCTGGCTGCCCTCCGCAGCTCTGGAAGGACACACAAGCGCCTTCACACCTCCCATCCTGCTTTCCACAGGCTTTGGTGCTGAGCAGCTCCTCAATTCCCTTTGCAGCACGGTCGCTTGTTTACTCACTCCACCCATTATGTTCTGCACTCACAAGGCTGCACATCAACTTTCAGAAACAGGAGGGGGGGAAAAATGGGAACAAGACAGAGTTAAAAGTTTCAGCCATAAAAGCTTTTGACACATCTTTCTGTCTCTTTCTGTCCAAGTAATCAATCTTCTAAGTTTCCAGGAGCGGCTGAGATTTTTAAAAACAGCTGTAATCTGTGGTCATTGATGGTGGAGTAGATTGTTTGCCAAACTATTACCATAACTGTCAACCGAAATCAGAAAAATAATCTCATTGTGCTGGACAGATGCCTTTCCTGCATTATTGATATAGTCACTCCAGAGTAATAGAGAAATATAAAGCATTGTTCTATTTACAAAAGGAGATTGGCCAAGTCCTTGAGAGTGAGCAGGAGGGACAGGCACTTAAAGGAAGTGAGATATAGTCAACTCAGTAAAAGTTATGTGTCAGGGTCATGTGGCCTCCATAGTCAGCAGTAGAATCTCAGTTTTCAATAGCTTTTCCTCTCCTTTCTCACTTTCAGATTTAGCTCCAGAGCTTAATCTCTGACTAAATGAGCTTTCCAGGGTTTTAATGCAGCACCATGGAATCTACCCAGCTTTTTCCCCTTTCCACCTCCCCTCTGGCTGCCAGCATGACAATCCCAAATACATCTCTGGGACTCCTGCATTTCCAAAATTTAAAAGAACACTTCACTATCCCCATGTTGCTCTTGGTAGTGAGGATAAATCAGGTCAGCTCTGCACATTATAATACAATACAGGACAATTTTGTCTTCTTGCCACCGAGATGTCTCTGAAAGCACTTTGCAAAGCAATGCACTAAATATGAGCGTCACAGCAAATCTTTAGGCAGATGGAGCAGCCAGCCTGCATTTAGCCATAGCGCCCACAGAGTCTTTTGCTGTTACAAATGTTTGTATATAGAGAGGGGCCCAATTTTGCATTGGAATCTGCTACAGTGAACCCATAACCCCAAGTTCCCCATTTATAGCACAAATGAATAAATATCTATACAGTCAGAGGACTGGAGGTGGGACTGAAGCTTCTATTTTCATTTGAACACCATGCAGGGGTCAGGCACAGTGAGAGTCCCGTGATCAGCTGAGGACAGGCTCTGGGAGATATGTGGTCTCCTGTCCTTTTTTTTTTTTTTTTAAATTTTAAAATTACCTCACATTTCACTGCAGGAAAAAGTTTATTTTCTCATCAGCATTTTGAGAACATAAAATTTGAATTTTTTTATTTGAGGGGGGAGCAGGAATTATCTATAGACATAGTCCTCCATTTAACTTGAAAAGAGAAATTAGCTTTTACAAAACAACAGCAGTTTTTAGTTTATTCTTGTTCAAAAGCAGATATATGAGCTGCTAGCCTCATTTTGGTAGCAACAAAAGAACTTTCGGCAGCTTAATGCTTTGAGGCAACACATGGCTTTTTTCTTTCTTTCTTGCAACAAAAACATACAGATGCAATCTTTGTCTCAGCAGAAAAAAGATGGAAATAAAAATCATTTCATCAAATTTGGTGTAATGAGAATTATTGTTATACTATAAAAATAATTTAAATAACAACAACAACAAAATTGCTTTTACCCCAGTTTTACTGAAACGCCTGCAAAAGAGCCATTCTAGGGAAGAAAATGGATGCTCTGGTCTGAAGTGTGAAAATACACAGAATGCAGCAATAAACAGAAAAAAGCAGGGCTAACTGAAGGACCAATTCTTGCTAAGTGACCACCAGCCAATCAATAGCTCGGACCCATCATGCTGACCAAAACATTTGTAGCTTTCAAATAAGTACAAGTTTTTGTGAGGAAAATGCCTGACTGTGTTCATGCAGAAGGACGAACAGTCTGTGGTCAGGAAACGAATGCATGAAGTGTCCTTGACACCACGTTTGTCGTGACTCTTCTGCTCCGAAGCTGTTATACTCTGGTTTGCGAGATGTTCCAAGTCCATTAGCGCGTGTTGTGGGCAAGAGGTTTGACCCAACCCCTCACGCATCACACCCCTAACTCCACCAACTCACACCCATCTCCAGCACGCCCGAGCACACACACAAGCACACGCCAAGTCCCACAGTGGTTTTAATTGAAAAGCATAAATTTGGCCTGCTAAATCTATTAACGATTTGTTTTAATTAGGAACCCAGCTGCTTCCTGAGATTCTGCAGTCTGGGTTTCAGAACTTTACCCACACTGAAAATGAGTCTCAAGTGAGTTGCTTCGAGTCTTTCAGCTCAGCATTTTTACAGACTTGTTGGAAGGGAGATGTTTTCAAAAGTTTCCACAGTGTGCCCATCGCCCCTCCTCTCAGTCCTCGGATGATACTGACTCAGGGAGGGTAAAACTAGACCTATCCAAGTGCTTCTTAAATCCAGATGAAGTTTGCCTCTCCTTACAGAGAGCAGTTAACATCCACTGCCCATCATAAACGTAGTTTCCAGAGAGAAAAATATGGTACCAAATTAAAACATATTTAAGATCTAAGGACTCTATATAGGGCCTTGGTGAAGCCAGGCAAGATGTTGTCTTTACTTGAACTTCTGGGCACTGGGGCACTCACTGCTGCTAGGTTTGCATTGCCACTACTGCCCAGAGGAAAAGCACTGGCTTTTGGTTGATCCTTTTGTGGACCCATGACGATTTGCAAAACCATTTCAAGTCAGTGGTAAAGATACTTTTCCAGTTTCCCCTTTCCTTCCTGGGAGTATGAGTCTATGCCAAGAGGGAGTCATTTGTGCACTTGTAGGCAAAACTCAGTGGGAAAATGGAGAGGAATTGTTGCTTGTGCATTTACAACTCTAGAAGGCATCAGCCTTTCCCTAAAATTAACTGACAGAAACAAACATCTGGCAGTGCATGGTCACTAAGCACAAGGTGTCCTCCCAAGGACCCAGGCAGAACTTACACAGCTAAAAATTCAGCAAATACCATTTCATTTTTCATTAATGATTCACTGATCATATTTCTACCCTTGCTCCATGATCCAGCCGCTGTCCAGGTGGAAATGACAGTCATGAGGTTCAATGAGATATGTACATAACCTCTTCCACCTTCACTGTTTTCTCTTGGCTTTTCTGCCCTACTTTCCTTTGATTTTTCCCTCCTTCATATAAAACTATCTTTTATAATGGGTTTGGAATTTTTTTCTCTCAGCTAATGCCAGTTTCAGAGGTGGGTATCCACACAACTACCCAAGACTCCAGCACATGGAAAAGCTCTAAGAGAAGGAAGGAAAACAAAGTAAAGTGAGGTAAAAAACGGTGCCATCAGGACACAGGAACTCCAATTTCAACAGTGTTCACCATTCCTCATAGACTAATGTTGGCTTTGCTCCTTTTGGATGCCCAGGATGATTTCTCAGTATCTATGGGTGGAGAGGAATTAGATGTCTGATTGCCTTTTTCCATCCAGCCAAGAGGTGAAAGCTGGCATAGGTTATCTTTCTCTTCAGTTTTGATTCAGCTGCTCAGAAAAACTTTTCAAATAGCTCAACTCTTGACCACATTAGTTTATTTTATCAATCAAGCTTTGATTCACCGATAATAAACACATCAGTATAACTCTTGGATGTGTTCACTAATAATAAACAGAAAACTAAGCTCACACTGAAGCTGATCAGAGAATGGGAGTATTTGTCCTACAAAAAAAAATTTGTTGATAAAGTATAAAAACCAGACTTGAAATATTTTCATATGTGCCATTTAACATTTCTTCAAACTAATGAAAATTCCATCTCCTTCCAACAGGAGACCTCTCAAAATCAGAAGTTCCTCCATATAACAAGTCAATGCAGATGCAAAGCAGACACACAATCCTTGGTCTTTGCAGAGTTCCCTTAACCAGACCTACAGACACAGATTTAAGGTTTCTCAGTCCCATTTTTTCATGATTCTTTGGTGTCTTGTTTTTTCCTCTGCTTCTGACCATGATATTCTATGAAATTCAAACTGCATTAAAGGTCTCTTGTCTGTACACAGGAAAATGGAAGCTTGAAATCTAAACATTAAATGAGGACTGCTAACAACTTTTTAAACTACTTTTTTAAAATTATGCAACCTCATTATATTCAAACCAATCTTATGCTTTGGGGTGGAAGTATGTGCTTTATGAGTTTTATATACTTCAGTATATATTTTTATGTAAATCTGAATGTTGCATTTCTTTTTAAGGTATGACTTAATTTTCCCAAGTCCAGCCTAAAATTTTCAAAATGTAGATGATTTTTAAAAATTTTATTTTATTTGACATTTCAGATTCTTCATTGAATAACAGGAGAAAGTCCAGCAGGAATACTGTTATCTCCTCTTCCTTTCCAACTGAATTGGATCTTGGGTTCCAACAGAAGCAAAGCTCTAAGTTACAACACTGAGAATTAAATTTAAAGCTCGCACAGGTTTTCTTGTGCAGAGAGAGAAAGGATTTGTACAGAGAAACTTTTCACAGTGCCACTAATGAGAAGTTTCCTAGTGACCTGGGACTAGCTGAACACCTCCTTTGCATAGACAGAAACATAAACCCCTATCTGTGGGTGCTTAACTTAAAAAAACTGCTGATTTTAGACTGCTGTGAGGGAGAGCCCTCATCCCGTTTCTTCCTGTGCAGCTGAGTGATTCCCTCCTACTAACACCCTCCTTTCCCCCTTCTCCCAAGGGGCTGCTCAGTCCCCTTAAGTCTTTTTTGGCTTGTTTACTAAATCTTCAGCTGCTGCTCACTCAGGATTAAGGACACTCAATTTAGGTATGATCCTCCACCATGTGCTTTGGTTCCAGGGTTGACTCATAAGTAGAAGAGTCCTTAAGTCTCAACAAGCAGATTGAAAACTCAGTACACAAGTTGAAGAAGAGAAACTCAAGATAAGAAGTCAAAGTCTCCTGCCACAGAGGCGTGAAAAGCACTTTATATAATATATTGTTGCAAAGAGGTTTTTAGTGACTTTGTAATGATTTATAGGCTGTCTTTTGTATTTTTTATTATTTTTACTCCTCCCACAGCCCTTGCAAGTCAAAGCTGGGTTTATTGTGTACCCATTTGTCCACATTTAGCTCAATAATCTTCTCATTTAAATACTGAGAAGCAGTGTGCAGGATTGCTTGTTTTTCTCAAAAAGAACAAATGCCAAAGAACTTTAAGTAATTTCTTTTTTAAAAATGTGTTTCTGCAACCTAGCAATATAAATGTTCTGGAGGTATATTGGATATAAACTTACATAATCTTGGGTATATTTAAAAGTTTCCATGGAAACCATTTCTTTGTCAAAAGAACAACGTTGCTCTGGGCTATTTGTAACCCACACCTAGCACTGTCCAGCTCAGTGTGGGGACCAGGAGGTGACTCTGATGTCAGTAAAGGAGTGGTCTTGGTTGGTTTCAGTTTTTTAGCCAGACCAGAAGGTGCTAAGTAGTATTTCTGCATTATCCATACATGAAAACAGCAACAGTGAAAGAGTTGAGGCAATCTGACCCCTGGAAACATTCAAATGCAGACACCTTCCTTCCCTTGCAGGGGCCCTTCTGGTTATGTTAAGTGCTTCTGTAAGAGGGAATGAGAGTGCAAGCTCTCAGTTCTCCTCAAGCAAGGATATTTGTTCTGCATGCCGCAGGTTTTTCCCCCCAGAATAAGCTGCTCTTCTAATAAGCGCTGTTTTGACAGCAGCATTGCAGCTTGCCAGGAGCTGCTCCCAATGCAGCGTGTCAGTCTGTGCATCTGCAAAGGCATCTGCAAAGTTGCAGCCCTGATTCTCACACCGTTCCTCATCCCCTCTTTTATCCAATTTTTCAAGACAAAACGAGAGGAGGAAAGGAAAGGGCAGACAAGTCCAGTCTGACCTTCCTCCTGCCTCCGGAAACACTCCAGTTTACAGGGGCAGTGAGGTGGAGCTGGGTTTCTAGCTGTCAGCAGCTGGGAGTCAACAGCAGCCCATCTTATCCACTTCAGAAATGAGTCCTGGCTGATTGGACAAATATTTCCTATTTACCAGCTTCTCCCCCCTCCTGGATAATTCTAGGGTTAATCCACCACACCACCTCCTCAGCCCAGCCCCGTGATATTGACACTTAAGAAACACAGAGCTGTTTATATTTCATTGGAGAGCTCATACTATCAATTTTCACATTAGTGAGTCCAGCTATTGCTCTCTTCTATCGGGATCTATTGAGTGGTGGCAGTAGAGATATCCGCTGTAGTGAAGGAAAAAAAAAATACTTAGCTGTCTGATGAAATGTTTTAAATGCATAGGGTTCACCTTGGGGTTGGCTGCTGCTCAGATTTTATCCATTAATAACACGCAGGGCTGCCACACTACTCTCCAGGGCTGATAGGAAAAATAGTACCACTTACAGATCCCCTGGTTTGCCTCGGGGAGAGTGCACCAAATGCAGCACATATCATACATTTCGGGGCTGAAATTTACTCCACAAGCAGAAAAAAAAACAAAACAAAACAAAACAAAACAAAACAAAAAAACCCCCAAATATTCTCTATATTAAAAAACAAAACCCAACCCTATTCCTGAAACACAGACAAAGAGAAGTTGCTGTGTAGGCCAGTAGTTGCAGACCTCAAGTGTTTTACTTATGCTATGAAACGCCTGTGGGCAAAACAGGGGTAAGATTTCAGTGTAAACGGCCTTTTTTAGCTTACTGCTCTGCAGTTTGACATTTCACCCAGCAGGGAGAAGGATCTGAATTGTTACAAGGAACCAAGCAGTAAAGAGTAGGCTCTTGGTAAGTCATCATCTTTCCAGCAAGAAAGTCTCATTTATTTATATTTTCTCTTTTTTTTTTCCCTACTCCTGAAACAATTCACAGGAAAATGATCATCAGAATGAGAATTGTTAACTGATTAGATTATTGTCGGCTTTCAGTACAAGAACATCACCAGGCGCTCAAGGGTAAGTATTATTTTCATCTACTGATGAGGCTAAGAAAGGATTGTGCACCCAATTCCCTGTGCATTAATGATCTGAAGATATTTGGGTTGGGTTGCATTGTTTTCCCCTCTCTTTCAAAGGGAGCCACAGAGCTCTTTGCTGCCAGGAAGTGTTATTTAAGAATATGTGCTTCTCTTGTAAAGGGAAGGGCATAATTAGATGCTAAGAACTGATTATTGCATTGTTCTCCACAGAGATTTCCAAAGGGAACAGCATTTGAAGAAAGAAGGGAAAATATGTATTGTGCTTGGAAAGTGAGAGGTATCTGCCTTAAACATTCTCTTTCTCTGTATCTGAAAACTTTACAAGAGATACAACCCAACTTCCCATTGCACATTGCCTGAGAGAAGCCCACTGACCAACCTTACCTGCTGTAGCACTAGAGCTCCCACCCAAAGACCAGAAAAATCCCCCATCTCCTCCAGCAGGAATCACTTGGAACAGAAAACCATGAGGTTTTGTTTTTTTTTTTTGGGGGGGACTTGAAGCAAGCTGGGCTTGTGCCTACACACTGCTGTTTCCTGCTACTCCAGCCCCAGGGAGCTGATGCACCTCGTGCTTCATCCTTTAGGCACTCAGAGAAGCAAAAGTTTTCTATCAGGTAATCCTCAGAGAAACCTTTGTAAGAAGTAAGCCCTCCTGAGCAAACAAGGGCTCATCCAACTCATCCAAACTCTAAGGCACTTAACGTAGGACAGACCATAAGCACTTATTCATGGTGCACACAGAAGAGAGCCAGGCTTTACGCTGATATCCGCTAAGAACCTCCCTACTCCGTGCCATACTACACAGAATATATGCTCTTTAGGTGCCATCCCCCCAAAAAACGTCAAAAATGCAGCAGACAAACCTCATGCATTTCTCTGAAGGCTCCTGGCACAGTCTCTGGCAGATTGGTCAGGGGGAACAGCCAACACAGATCTTCAGCTGCTGCTTGATCTCCATTCGATTTTCAGCAATGGCAGCTGGGAGGGGGATGCCCACCTGATCTGAGCATTCACTTTATTACTCTTCTCACAAAGTGAGGAGTGCTTCAGCTTTGCTTAACACCTCCTGAAGCCAGAGAGACATCACGTTCTCAAAGCTGCCTCCTTCTGCTTCTTTCTCCTTGCCTTCATCATGCATCATGTAGGATATGATTCTCCTCTAAAACATCTTTAAGCTCTGGTTCCTACCAGGAAAACCCCTGAGGCTACCTGTGCTTTAAAGGCTCCCACAATGACCTGGCTACCCAGCAGAACCTCAACCCCAGAACTGGCTTGTTTCCCCTCCACTGCTGGAGTTTCCATAAGTTCTGATGAGCTGCGAAATGCTGCAGTTTTAAACAACTGGACTTCCTAGTAGTTCCCAAGGAATTTTCCCTCTCTAGGAAAGAAGATAGGACTAAGTGTTACAGCCTGCTCACTGTATCCTCACTATTTTCCAAGGTTGCTTGAGGTACTTCATTATTAAAGACTTTAAGGCCCATTTTAAAGCTCATTTAGATAAAATTTTTCTACTACTCTTACCAGAATTTTGCTCTGAAACATCTTGGATGTCATACTAAAAAAAGTTCTAATCCTCAAGATGTAATATTATATGAAACAGAAACCACGTCTCAATTTTCTCAGTCTTCCCTTGCTACATGTGAACCACATCCTGTACTACCTAAATATTTGCATTAATCTACATAAACAAACACAGAGGAAAGGTGTAAGAGCATCTCAGCCTTTCTGACCTCAGGTAAAAAGAATCTCATAGCCCAGTCATGCTTTTATAGCCCTTTTCCTTGCCCTTTCTTTTTTTTTGTCTCCATGAGACCACAGATTCCACCTGGATTAAAAAAAAAAAAAAAAAAATTAAAAATTAATCCCCTACATACAAGAAATGAATCAATTTCATGTTTTACCATACTTTGTCAAAAATGGGCTTCTTCATGACCAGACAAGTTGTTGGGACCAAGCCTGAGCTGGAGTCACCGCAGCTTTGGAGACAGGTGTTGCAGTCCTTTTTTTTTTAATCTGCAATAACAGCCTTTAGCTGTATGACAATTAACACACTCCGTGTGCCAAACTGTAACGAACTTGCCTGTTCTCTCTGGACCTGCTTCCAGTCTGAGGTGAGAACTAATGAATTGTCGGGGCCACAGGAGGAGGACAAGGACGTGGAAGCAGAGGGGAAGGAATAAGAGTACAAACATCTGCGTGTAGAGGACAAAGCTCCTCGCTGTCTCCCAGGTTATGCAGCCACTTTGTAAGGATTTGGCAGCCAAGCCATCCCTTTCCTTGCAATCACTCTGTTTACTTAGGACCAAACCCAAATTCAGGTTTGCACCGGAGTTTGTTTGAACGCATCCCTTCACTTCATTGTTGTGATTCGGGATTTTTTTTTCGTTTCCTTCTATGCATCTTCATCCTTCATGGTTGATTTGGATTATGATGTAAACTAACCGAACATGACACAGCTGCTCTCTCCAATAACTAAGGAGATGCCGGCTGCCACTCACCCCGGCACTTTGGTGGTTCACAGCAGGGCTGGTGGGCTGATGGGGCCCTCTCTTTTGGCATCTGTCTATACCGTCCTCATGCCGTTTGCTGAAACAAAACCAGTGATGTTAGCAGCATATGGGCAGCCAGAACAGGGGTCATTTACCTTATTTGCCAACAACGTAAAGGACAAGGCCCAGTGGAACGGGGATATACGGAGAAGAGTTGGCAGCACGATGGCAGAAGAGGAAACCGCAGGCAGGAAGGATCCCAGGAGTCACCTCTGCCCATACGTCCCTTTCCCGTGACATGTGGAGCATGTCTGAGCTTTGTATGGACTATTTGGTGCTAAGTTCTGTAGTTTTGATCAGCTGAGCTGCCTCTGCCAAACCGAACTCATCTGGCTGAGGTGGGCAACCCACCTCAGATACAAAGCCTGACTCCAATCCTCGCTGAAAGCTGAAGAAGATTTTGTTGACAATGAAATTCATGTAACAGCTAACAGAAAATAAATCACTTCCATCTGCATGCTCTTGGGCTAATAAAGGCTTGGTCTGAAACTGGAGGAGCCAAGAACCTGTCAGGGATCCGATCTAATTGTATATCTAACCTGACCAGAAGTAAGAATAATTGGAAACCTCTCAAGTAGATTGTTCTTCTTAACTTACCAGGACAAGCCACACACCAGCAGCTTGCACAATCTGAATTCTGCAAACAAAAGCAGTCTGGATAATTTTGGAGAAGACATTGAGCATTCAAACTTCCAGGTTAGCTGTCTCTGTTTGCTGCCAGGAAAAAAAAAATTAAGCGTTTTTTCCTTCATAGTACCTCTAGGCACAAGGTAACAGCACTGGGCATGTTTTAACATATAGGCTTGTGCTGAAACAGAGGACTTGAGGAAGATGCTTAGCGAAGAAAAATAGCTCTGAATAGAATGATGTCTGCAGAAACCAGGGATGACAAATCTAGTGCAATATGGAAGTATATGTATATGGCATTGTGAATTTAAAAGGTACCCCACATAGTAGCCATAGCTCAAACATTTATTAAAACTCAGATTCATGAAAACGTCCCCCTTTTTGTTAGAAATTTTTGCCTGTAAAATTCAACTAACTTGTGTGTGCTCTCATAATATGCCAGTATTCTTCAAAATTGCTACCTCTCTTCCTGTGTCTATAGCAATGCTTACCTAAGTCTCCATCCTCTTTTCAAAGTATCACTTATAGTATCTGAGAACCTATGTATTTTTATAAAACCCTTCATTTTGGGAGTTCACTATTTGCTAAAATTGTCTGTGAATTATAGGCTCAGAGGGTATTATTTCTATCTGATAATTTTACAAAAAAATCTTTAAATTTTAAAAAGTATTTTGGTTTTTTGTGTGATTATTATAAAAATAATGTTAAAAATTGAGAGAATGTGATTTTATATCTTGCTCAAGTTTAAATAAACATAATCTTCTAAAAGAACATTATCAGACATTTTAGTATTTTGTCAAAGATATCAGGAATATACATAAAAATGCATATTTCAATCCATGACCATGTGGCTCTACCTCTTGATTGAGTAAAATGTTTACCAAAAACCTCGAGTGTTTTAAAAAAATGAGCAGAGTTGTATCTATGTATGAAAAGTAAAAATGTTGTAAATAAGGGAGTTGGCTTTTTTTTTTCCTCACAGCTTCAAGCTCCACTTTCTAACTTAAATGCATAAAGATTTTTTTTTTTTTGTCAGCTTCAGTGCAGAGAAACATTAAAATTCATCTCACCCCAAACCTTTGTCGGGAAAAAAAGATGTTAAATATCAGCAAATGGATCTGATAAGCTGCAGACTATTTCTGCTGTCAGAGAATGACTGTAGGACAAAAACACATGTTCAGGATTTGACATCCCTTGGCATCTTGTAAATAGCCTGCATGAATCCACACCTAAAAACTGCCAACACAAGCAAAATTGTGCCCAAGTTTCTTGTAAGTTAAGCAAGCAAAGCAGAGACATGAAACGTGGTTGGATTGAATATAGAAACCTAAAGACCCCCAAAACTGACCTTGAGATCATTTTAGCGAAAGATCTTCTCTGCACTTTTGCAGCGCCAGCCTGATTTTCTCTGTATAAAGAGCTCTGTGTGTGTGTGGATGGGTGAACGTGCAGGACTGCGCGATAAACACGTTATTAGGGAAAAAAAACCAACAACTTTCCATAGAAGAATGATAAGAAAAAAGAACTGCTGAGTAATACAAAATAGACTCTTCCTTTTTTTTCTTATTTCTTTTCTTTTTTTTTTTTTTTTTTTTTTTCCGTGTATTTTTTTTTAAGCGCCAAAACCCGTGCCGCGAAATTCGGATTTCCCGCGGAAAACGCCGCGCGCTGATTGGCTGTCGCCGCCGTGGCCTCGCCCCCTCGCTGCGGCCGGTGGCGCCGCGCCGGGAGGGGCCTTAAAGTGGCCGCGCGGTGGGCGGGGTCANTTACAAAGAAGGAAAGGAGGGATGTTTAGAATGAGGAGGAGATCTGTTTCAAGAACCAATTTCTTCTGGTACAGAATCAGTGCTTGCGCCACAGATGCAGGAAGATATTACTTCCTTTCTTTTCCCCAATCCCCTTTTTTTTCAATCTCTCAATTATTTTTGGAGATGTTGGTCTTCCTTTCTTGGATTCAGGTTTGCCCACTGCCAGCAGTATATGTCAAAACTTCAGGACTCAGTGGAGAAACTGCTTTTTCTTGAAAGCCTGGGGATTGTCTCAGCATTTGAGGGATGGATTATTCAGGGGACTATCAGGCCATTAGTGATGGCGTCTGCTGGAAAGGAAGTCCACGTTGTGGTGGGAGATGTCACAGCCATACTTATCCCAATGGCCTAAATGGGGACGCCTTTCAAACTCTCCCTGGGTTAATAAAAGTTTTGGGTCTCATTTATAGAAGACCAACATCTCTGTGGTCCGTGCTGGCTTTAATTCAGAGTTCAGGACCAAAAAGGACCTTGAGGATGGTCCCACCCTCGGTGTGGCTGGGACCACGGTACAAACACACATGGCCACCAGGCTTTTTCCAGCCTGAAAAGTGAGAAGAGAAATGAGATGGGGTCTGTGGAGGTGAGAAAGGTTATGGGGCAGTCAAATGCTCTGTGCCAGGACATGGTCAGGCCGGAATCCAGAAAGTGGTTCTCTCCAAAGGACATGGAACAGCTGGCAGCATGCCTCCTCCCCTCCCCTTCCTCTGAAGCACCCCTGGAGTCAGGATGCTGGCTTTAATGACTCAGTAGTCTGCTTGGCTGTGGCAGATCTTGTATTTCTGGAGAGAATCAATATAAACACTTTCTTTTGTATTTCTTTTTTTTTTCCTTACCCATTGCAGTGCCTCTTATTTCACTGTCTGCTGTCTGTCCCCAGCTCAAAGGAAACTGTGCTCCCTAATTCCCAGTGCTGCCCAGCCTGCTATAAAACTGCTCAGTGTGAAACGTAATATGCAAAAAAAAAAAAAATTTTTTTCTTTTTTTTTCTTTTTTTTTTTTTCCCCTCCTTTTTGGCAGGCTCTGGAAAAGGCCTGTTTCCTGGCAGGAGAAAAAGCCAGCCTTGGCTTCAAGCAGCCACTGACAATTCCCAGCATATGGTAAGAGAGGGAGCTTCCGCCTACCCCATCAGGTAAGTGCCATCTTCCTTACTACAGCAATGATCGATGTCATGCTTGGAGAGCGCTGGCTACTGGGAGAGGAGCCAAGCGGCCAACTGGCCAGTACAAGGGAACAGGTCAGGGTGGACAAGGCCTCTGGGTGAGGAAAGCGTGCTAGCATAAGCATGCAACCAGGAAATGTGGTGTCTTAGAGCACCGTCGTCTGCCTTGGGTTTTTGGCTCCGCAGCCGAATTCGAAAGGCTTAATTTGCTTATGCTCACACTTGGGTTTAAGTGCTTTTCGGAGGTGAATTGGAGTTTTTTGCATATGCCTTTCAGCATCATTTGTGTACCATTCCCTCCCTCCTTCCCCTTTTCTTTTTTTACTTTCTCTTCCAGTGTCAATTCATGCTGTTTTTATAACGAGCTTTTCCTCCTTGGCTAGAAGAAGACCTGATCCTACATCTTTTCCAGCTCTGCTCATTGACTCCATGTTACTTTGGAGCTGTCCACCACAGGGGCAAGCACCAGGGAAGTTTCCTTAGACTAGCCCAAATTTTGCCTTGCTTAGTCCTGGGCAATGATTCAGCCCGAGTTTGGCCTCAGGATCTCCTTCTCCGACCCCATCTTGCACCGTGCTCTGCAATATCACAGCGGGTTTTGGAAACCTCAGAGCTGCAGAGGGAGGAGTGTGCATGGCTGCAGTGTGCCTGGGAGGGGGACAAGGCCCTGTGTCGTGATCCCACTCTCCCCACAGGGCCCATGACACAAGGGACAGGGTGAAGAGTTGGCTCCAGCCCCCTTGGTGTTTCCATGGGATTAGGCTCTGTCTCTGTAAGGCAGGTCTGCTCCCCAGGCTCCCAGTGCAGATAAGCACCTTCAAAGCCCCACTGAGCCATTAAGATCAGTTCCTTAGCTGTAAATCAAAGCAGCTCCATAACGCTTTCCTCCTCTCACCTGAGCCCTGACCTGGAGGGACCACATCTTGTGGAGAGAGGGTAATTCAT
Source organism: Eulacestoma nigropectus (assembly GCA_013397775.1). Lineage (NCBI taxonomy): Eukaryota > Metazoa > Chordata > Aves > Passeriformes > Eulacestoma > Eulacestoma nigropectus. Next base: position 2,580,785 of record VZTE01001668.1, read on the forward strand.
TCTCCATGCTCACTCAATCCATAGACCCTCGGCCAAGGATGCTGATTATTGCTAACCGGGGTGCTGTTTTTTATCGTTCTGGCAGGGCTAAGAGAGCCCTAACTCATTTCACATTGAGCTCTGAACAGCCACTGCCTGGTAGGAAGTTTTGGTGAGGACCAAACCGAGCTGTTCTCCATTTATCCTATGGAGGACTGTGCACTTTGCAGCTCATTCTCCAACTCAGAAATAAACTGTCAGTGGCTTCTCTTCTGGCACAGACTGATCTAATACAACTGCCTCAGCGCACACTGCTTGCACAGACAGTTCCAGTGCACATTACTGTCATTTCTGATGCCCTAAAAGCTGCTGCCTTCTCCCTCCCATGCTCTTAAATGCCTTAAATGCTCTTAAAAATTGTGGTGGCACTTTTACGGGTGATGGGGCAAAGGTCAAAAGCTGAAACTTTGCATGCCAAGAGATGCAAACAACAGATTCCCATCTCTAGGAGGGAAGCAGGATCTGATTTCCTTTGTCAGTAGGTTCATTCTTTGTGCCACATAATTATAGATAAACAAAAAGAAACACGCAACATGCCTTAAATTAAATTCAGAGTTTTCTGATTGCCACATTAATGGGAGAAAGGTTATCCCAAGCAAGTACATCTCTGACTGCTGTAGGAAATTAAGCTGCAATGGGAAGTGTGAAGTAGGGGGTTACTTTCTGGAATCTATTGTAAAAATCTGAGCTGAGCCACAGGTTTGCCAGTCAATGCCTGAGTGCAATCAGCGACCAAAAGTGCTACAGGATGGTAAACGAGGAGTAGAGCCATGTCCATAAGTTTATTCACTTAAACTATCAGGTAGCAATGGGTGCTGATCAGCAAAACAAGAAATGCAACTCATTTTCAGATGTCTGTGTTCATGGTTAACTGTTTTTGTGCCCTTGCACTGGAAATATATGGGTGTTCATCCTACACAGGTATTTTAAAGTGTTGATCAAAAGCCGGGATATTAAAGTAAACACTACAGGTAGACCACTGCTTCAATTCCAAAATTCTAAAAAGGCTGCTGTATAACATTACATTTTTCTTTTCAGATGTTTTTTAAGTGGGTTTCAATTTTTAATTATAAGATCTTTCCCTTTTATATAATTTGATTGTTTTATTCTATGATACACAAATCAAAATGTTATATAGCATGACAAGCTGCATATACTTTGATCCAGAGAAATGGAAAATCTGTTGTAATGTTATAGTGTTATAATCATCCTTTTGGTTTTGAAGTAAACTAAATAAGATAAATATTTCCAGAATTACATTTTTAATGTACTGCTAATAGTATTGGCACAACATGAAACATTTACTATTAAACTGGAAAAAAAAGGTCAGTATTTAAAACAAACAAATTCCATCCCATCATGTTTCTACACAAAATATCCACTTAGCCTAATTAACTACAGCTCCTGAGCATCGGTGAATGGATTTTCACATTTAACAAGTTACATGGAGTTCAGCAAGAATGATTATTTCTTTTGAATAGTCATGCTTAAAGAATATTGCTGCCCATCATACGGGATTCATTACTGCTTGGTTTCAAGAGTCTGTCATCCACAGAGGGAGCAGGAATGATTCCATATGACTTAGGTGACAAATCATAAAATATAAAAAATGAATAGCTAACAGCTGTCTGGACTTTTCCTTCTGCAAACAGTTTCCTTCAAGTTGATATTTCCTCATGCTTCTAATTTTCCAAGAAAGACAATCCAGATGTTCCAGCTGCACAGTACAGGTATCTGCAATGCAACCAGCATCTACAGAGATCACTAAAGAGCTTCTCTGCTTTTCTCTTCTCCCCCTTGTCTATTCTTTTCTTTCTTTCTTTCTTTCTTTTTTTTTTTTTTTTTTTTTAGTTTTTTATTTCTCCTCAGCAAGAGTAAAACTTGAGCATGGCCAGGTGTTTTCACTTCAGAGGCTCCAATGGCAACAACAACTTCAGTGCTTGGAAGCTAACAAATTTGTTGTGTCACAATTGATAATCAACTCTAGTAAAAGAATGTCCAAATCAATTGAGCTTTAGCAAGGGCAAACTGACTGGACACAGCCAGACTCCCTGCAAAAGTAGGCCAAGCTTGATAAATTTGCCCTTATTATAGCTATTGATGTTTAAATTTCTTCAGGGATGTTGTTACATGGGTGCCTAGTGGTGACAGAGGTACGATGACCTCCTTCGATCCTTAATCTACACCTGTTAGTTGGCTCCCTAGTTGCTTGTGAGTATACTCAAGCTTAAAGGTTAACAAAAGAAAAACAGGCCAAGTTTACGCGACTGCAGCAACGGATCAATGCAGAGTAAATAACCTTCTCTGTCTTATTTCCCCAAGCATTATTGATCCGAGTTCTTTGTTCTTTGTCATGTTTCTGTCTTCTAATCCCAGGGGACACTAAACGATCGGCTCATATTGGACATGTTAACTGGCACATTATGACAGCTACCATTTTGTCACTCAATGTGGTGCTATATATAAAGAACCCTCAGTTCAGAGGTTTCTGATCTGCTCTCTCCAAAACGAGCCTCCCATACCTGCTTTTTTCTTTTGTCATCCTTTGTCTGCCCACCCCTGCCCCTTAGGTATTTTATCTAGAGGTCTGCCATAACACTAACTTTTTTTTCTTTTATTATTATTATTATTAATTGTGCTCCTAAAATTTCCTCATCCTTAAAGATGGACAATAACCCAACAGTTAAAAATAATAGACACTTTTGCAGCATTCAGTGCACGGCAGGAGTTTCAGGCAGCAGCAAATGCTGGTATCAATTCTGACCTGTCGGGGCTTGTTGTTTTTTATTTAGGAACAGGAGCCCTTTCCTTTCATTATCAAGGTTACATTTAAAGGATATTGTGCTTTCCTAAGTGTTCTCAATGGATTTCTATGGGATATTACAGATATCACTCTATCCACACTGAGCCCAACCTCTGTCTTTCAGCCGAGCGGATGCTGCAAGTGCCTTAACGGCTCTATAAACTTGCAGATTTGTGGTGGAAGTCTGTGTTCACTGGGAGACTATTGGATTTCTAACAAAATTAATTGGATTTCCTTCCTTCTGAATGCTCCCTCTACATGCGTATCTCTGGATAAAGACTTGCCAATACCAACTCCCAGAATTATACAGAAGAAAAAAGGGGGGGAAAAAAAGAAAATATGTGAACTTGGAAGGCATGGCAACCTACTATTGCTTATTTAGCCTTCCTCGCACTTTATCTAGGACACAGAAAAAGCCTATTCTAAAAGAAAAAGCTTTTCCCTCCTGCGTCAAAAAACTCCCAGCAAGGGATCCAATCACTGGAGGAAGTGTTGTGTGCCTTTCTGTCACCGCGAGGAAGAGCCCATTGGCTGAATAGTGTCATATGGATTTAGGACTCCCAAATTCATAAGGCATTTCTGGGTCTGTCTGGTGCTTAATGGACAGCGTGATATAGATAGAGGAAGTAGGACTACATTTTAAACCCAAAAAGAGAATTGATAGTCAGGAGGTAAATTCCTGCCTGTCTCCCTATGTATAGCATTTCACTGTATTAGCCATCCCTAATCACCGTGCAAATATACTCTGTCCAGTGGGCAATAATAGCATTATGACTTTCCTGCCACAGAATCTTATCTTTCCCTAAGTCACAGCTGAGTCAATCTGTGCTTTGAACAGGTATTTTTGCTAACGCAAGGGAATGCAGGGGAAAAAAAGCTGCTGTATATTTCAATTGAATTTCAAGTTCCTTCACGTCTCCATAGCTGAAAATTAAACCAACTGACCTGCTTCTGCATCGAAGCTTGCAGGAAATTAAGCAGATAATACTCTTTAGGTAGATAGGCTTTGGGGGATAGTTTATTATAAGAAAGAGAAAGAGCCCCCAGGCAAACAAATAACGTTGAACTGTGAGTCTTGGAGCAGCCTCATCACTTGGCTATGGGGGTCTCCCCATTTTTTCCACTGATAGCAGAGTTTGGAGAAATGTTAACAGGAACTCTTGAAAGGAGAACCAAAAGAAGATATGTGAAGAATTTGTCCCTGTTAGGCTCAGTCATTCAAGCTTAACACTCATCTCAAATATTTAGTAGATTATTCCAATATTAATCTTTCACAGATGGCATGTTCTCATTTTTCTTTCCTTTTTTTTTTTTCCCCCAACTCAAACCACTAAAATGTGCTAAAACTACAATTGGAACCTGGTTCGGTGTCTATCTACAGAAACTTATTATTTGATTTGAAATGGTTTTGGTTTCTTTTGACATGCTGGAAATATATCCTTAAAAGACATTTTCATCTCCACAAAACATTTGTGTTTTTTGGGCTTGCTAAAAAACTGAAAAATCCAGGGGTCAACCAGATTTAACAGTTAATTTATTCATTATTTGTCTTTCCAGCTGCAATTACTTTGGGGCAAACCCAACATATGCTAATATTTTTTCAATATGCCTAAAATGTCATAATAAATTCAAATTATTAATAAAACTGACATGTAAAAGTGGGAGATACCTTGTATGTGGGCAATCTGTGTTATTCTAGTTTAATATTTTGCTCCATATTTCCAATCAGCATGAGGGTCGTTCTCACATCTGAGAAGAGTTATGGCATTGTTGTCCTTAAAGGGTTGGCTGGCTGCAGAAAGGACACATATACATAGTCCGTATAGCCACCAGAAATTTAACATTCACTAGCATAAAAAATTTCTCCTCCTAAGTGAGGTACACAAGTATTTTTTTTTTTCATGAAAGTGCATGGTCCCTGTCCTGCAGGTATCAAATACTATCTCTGTTTTGCATTCCTATAATACTGTTTAAAGGGTTTGAATTTTTTCTATTTATTATGTAGCCAGTTCACCTCTACTGCTCAGTAGGATGTTCCACAAACTGATCTCACTGTTAGGGTGACATCACTATGCTAAAAATAAGCCATGGTGGCATATCTGTGATAAAAAATAATATTATTATTCAAATAAAATTATATTTCAACTGTGCAAAGCTCCCAGTGTGTTTGAAGTGCATATTTAAAGGAGACAGCCCAAGCTCTCTGTTGAAAGAGAAAAGTTATATTTTACTATAATATTTTTATGTGGCTATAAAATGTGATGGAAAAAAAACCCTCTCAAATGACGTCTTGTTTATTTATTAATTTAGCTTTTTCAGCTGTCAGCAATTGAATCCCCTTAGATATGGAAGAAGTTCAGCTTTCTTGATCCTAAATTCAGTCTCCTCTCAAAAGATAGATCGCAGGTGAGGGACCAGGTGTGCATCCCAGTATTTAGAATTTCAGCTCTTCTCTCCCTTTAGGTGCTAGATCCACTCCTAGATCTGGAAGCAGGCCCTGATGAGCAGACTGAGACTAGCTTTTATAAAGGGGGAGGTTTTGTTTTTAGTTCTTGTATTGTTCTCTCAGCCTGGCCTTTGCCCCTGCATAGTGCACTCTTATCCTCCAAATAGGGAACAGCAGCCGATTCTATAGTTTCATACCATTTGTGCTTTGATAGGACAGCAGTTATATTCTCAGAAATCATCAGGGAATAGGACTGAGCAGCCTGGATTCTCTCCTACAAAGGGCCAAGTCACACAAACTATGAGAATTCTCACAAAGCTGGTTAGCAGATTGAGGTTAAGTGCTCAGCTTAACTGGAGGGGGGAAGAAACAGATATGTTGGTTCCTAAGTCACAGAAGAAAGTTCAGAATGTTGTGTTTGGGTATTTTTTTTAATTTCTTGAGAACAACTGAGAGGATTCTTGGTTTCCTTCAGGCCGTGGTTTCCTTCAGGAAGCGCTGGGGAGTACAGCTGACCTTGCAAAGGTTGATTTCAGAGTTTTCCCCGGGCAAGTGGGTTATTGGGTAAAGGGCTGGAAAGACAGATGTGTCAGAAGCTCTTGACTTGTCAGGAAAGATACTTTGCTTCTTCCTGTAGGAGACAACTGTGTTCAGTACTGTATAAGATACTTCTGATTTTTCTGATTGAAATAATGAGACTCTGTCACAGTCCTCAGCTGGGATAAACTGATGTTAATTCCATCAAGTTTCATAGACTGAGGCTGGCTTTTTCTAGCTGGAAAACTGGTCCAAGATCAGAGGTCTATATACTAAAAACAAATCTGTTCTTGTGTGTGTATGCGTCTGTAGGAACATGTACAGCTTGGCTGATCTGGATCTTGGAGAATTTTTGACATTATTAGTAATATTTCTCCTTTCCCCTCTTCTTAAAAAGGACATTTCCATAAATAAAGCTTTTAGACTGTTCAGCAGATTTACCTCCTGCCCTCTCAGGCACACCCTAACCTCTTCTAATAATACAAATGTTATCTTAGTCTAAAAAGTTATTCTTGTCCTTGATGTGCATTTTGTACTCCTGTCAAGGGCCAGAACAGAAAGAAATCAGGGGCAGTGTGAGGAAGGGTCAAACTGAGCATGAAAAGATTCCTCTGCCTTCATGTAATGTACAAATCAGGTTTGTTAGAGCAAACAGCCACCAACGAGCCACATTATTCATAACACTTCACAGTTTTTTCATGGAAGCCGACAAATGTGCATTGCCTGAACATATTTTGTTAATTCGTTGGGTTTTTGCTATGAATACAGCTGAATAATTTCTGAGCATTTTCCTGACAGTAATGAGTGTTGCTTTGTACCTTCCCTGGGATGCACATTACTACTGTTTTGCTCATTTTATGGATGAGCAATCTGAGGCATAAAAAAGAACAGGTCAAGTGCAGGATCGTGGAATTAAAAGGAGCCTTGACAATTTTTAATTACTACCTAATATTCTAGAAAAACTCTAAAATACCTTATTAATCTGGGTCCTCAGTTATTGGAAGCATAATATTTTAGAGAAGAGTTAATACATTTAATTAAAAGATGGCAAAGTATTTATTGGAAGCATGATATTTTGAGGGAGAGTTATTACATTTAACTAAAACATGGCATAGTATTTTTATATTGCTTAATGAATCTTTAGATGCTAGAAACCTTTGGACCATTTGTTTGATCTTCATATTTATACATGATTTTAACAGTAACAGTTCACCCACGGCACTAAGAGACATCAGCTGCAGAAAAACACACTAATACGGACCAGAGATGAATTAAACTGTGTTGATGGAGATAACCAGTTGCATATGTTTTTAGTTAGCAGGAGCCAAATCAGATAACCACCCTACAGAAACATTGGGCCTGAAGGATTTTTTTTTATATTTTTCTGCGAAAAGATTGGATTGCAGCCTGAGTCTTGGTTACTACGGTCATCCGTTTGTACTGGGGAATCAGGAAAATGAAATTCTGGATAAAGTGAAAAGATGACTGGAGAGGAAGGAAGAGCAAAGTATGTGAAGGGCAAAGACATAAACATTGGTGCTGTTCTCTTCGTGTTACTAGACAAGGACCTTCTATTGATTTCTCCGGGATGCTTGCACTTCCTTCCTTCAGTGACTAATGATACGCCCTTTGGGTTATGATGACACTGCATTTCATAGGCCTGCAGGTCGAATACCTGATGTATTCTCTGCCTGGCTCTTACTTTAAGTCATTGTCCTGATCCAAGCCAGGCTCTTCTCAAACGCGAGGCAAATAAGAAAGGGAGATAATTTACGTCGTGCATCCCAGGTTGGAGAATAAAGCGCAACGCTGCAAGTGGGTTCAAACGTAGCTGGATATTGTCTGAAGCCTCATTTCCAGTCCGTGGCATAGCATCGAGTCTGGTGTCTTTAATGTTTTTCTCACAACAGTTTCCAGAACTCTGTTTCCTTCTGCAGGAGCCCCAAAGTGCATATGTGTTAGGCACACATTTCCTCGCCCACCTCTGCGTTGGAACACAGATTTGTTTTAACTTTGATTAACAATCCTCCACAGAAATTTAAAGAAAGAAGTGACTGATTCTTCTCTCACTTTCAGTAAATTAGGAATAATTCCCCTCTCCCTCCCACCCCTAGGCCATGGAGTTAACATAAATAATGTGAAACTGGTGAAGGTGACAGAAGAGTTAGGCTAAAAATGAAGAAACCTACTGCCTTCAACACCGAGAATATGGGGCGCAAATTATATCTCGGCCTATTTAATTGCCAGGCAAAATGTGGGACAAGAACTCTTGGGGGCTCCCAGTCACCAGCAATATGAAGGATTTGATATAAGTAGCCCGTAATAGCTGCTCTGGACAACCTTCTTCTCGTGTTCAAGAAGCAAAAACAGCAGGAGGTTTTCAGAAGCGTGAAGAAGAAGTAAGCATCTGACGTTCACTTTCTTTTAACAAAAGTTTGTCCTATGACAACCCTGAGTGCCTTTGAACATATCAACCTATATTCCACCAGCAAGCTAGCTTTTGTGTAATGAACTACCCAAGCTTCCCCAGTAACTACCTGAAAGACCAGTAACACCACCAATGTGATTCAAATTAATGGCACATAACCTTGAACCTTGACTGATTTGACATAAAGGGGTTTTTTTCACAATACTCAACACTGTTTCTACCATCTGGAAGAATACTTTTGTGAAGCCAGAGATCCCATCATTTAATGTGCAAAATTTAGGTTGTCAATCAGGATGCCTAAATAGCTCATGTTTGTAACAAAATGTAGCTATCAGGCTTTTTCTTGAGTGTCTCATGATGTAAATGGGAATTACTGATCCAGAGATTGAGTTTACAGCTCTGATTTGAAATTTCCAGTCTCTCAAGAGAGTACTCTGACTTGAGAAAAACTTAGAGGGCATAAAAATACATTCCTAATAGTCAAAAAAAACCACTGATAATGAGAAGCCTCCAGACTTTTTTCCACAATTTCCTATTCTTACAGAATACTTAGTATAGAGAACAGTTTAAATAGATGCAGACACACTGTCCCTGTCTCGTCTTCATTTGGTGCTAAATCCCCCAGAGACGAGAGAACTATTTCTCAGCTGAAGTCTGGGGAACTGCCTTTGGTTCACCATTTCCTTCTTGAGTTGCACAGTATTTATGCTGCTCCTCTGCCAGGTGTTGATAGGAGAGGTTGATTCTTAGAGCTTTATCATGTTTAATCATTGCTCTGGTCACTAGTTAGGGTGGTTCATGTTCCTTCTCCTTTTCCCAATCTGCCCAAACACATCAGCCGGGGGAGCACTGGGTAAAAAAGGCTGCAGACGAAGCTCTGTGCTCCCACTTGGTCGCCTTGGCAATGTTAAAAAGGGTCGGTTTGGCTGGACACCACAAATTTTGGTCTCGGGGCAGGTAGACCAGCAAGGATGGGGATGGAGTGGGAACAGGAGAACTTTCCAAACAGTCCTCTGGCTGCTAAGTAGGGGATGAAACAGCCTGGGAAAGAAGAACAAGCACCACATCAAATTCCAGTTGCATGCCAGGCAGTGTTGGAATGAGCAAAGTTATTTCAAGCGGTGAGGAGTCATGGCCAGGCATCATGAGCCATTGCCCAGGCTGGGTCCTGTCCTGCCAGCAAGGCCACGTGTCACACCTCGGCCGGAAACAACCTGAGCAGCTGCTGATGCTGCCGCTTCCAAGAATGGGAAGGTGCCTGATGCTGGAAATCTCAGGAAGAAAATGTATAAACAGAAAAGAAATTTCTTTTTTTTGTCCCTTCATGCAGCCGCATTTGATGAGACCAGTATATTCCCTGAAATCTAATGAAGACATGGGGTCAAGATAAGGCAGGACTCACACCCAAAATATGTGAGCCCCTCAAAATTACCTGCCACAGGCCAGTGAAACGAAGACACACAAATCTGAAGGCGATTTCTTACTCTGTTGTTCCTGGAACTGTTTTCTCTGTTTCATTTCTCTTTTGCTGCCACCATTAGGAGGTGCTGGCTGGATGCTTTCAGTGTGGTGTTCCGGTGCAGAAATGCATTGCACCAGCTGATAGAGAAATAGATTCACACACAGGGAATTTCTGAGCCGACTGTTAGTTATAGAAATATTATTCAAGAGCCAAAATTATGTGAACCTTCTTGGAATAAAAAGACCATGAAAATCAGCAAGAATTTTCCTCCATTGAGGATCTGGAAATCTATGCCATCTCTTAATATCCAACAGACTTCATGAGTATCTGGTGTGATTTTTTTTAAGTGAAACATGTGATAGAAATGGAAAGCTTAATCAAGTTTCCTGAGCTTACTAATTACTCATTCTTTGGGTCTATTTTCTTCTGTGCTTTGCCTGACAATTGAACATGGCAGAGACGTAAATCTGAGAGGTTTGTTTTGCTTTCAACTAGCTCTTAAAACACCTTTTCTATATATGCACAGAGATTAAAATAAGAAAGAAAGGATGTCAGCCATATGATAACAATGAAGAATGGCTGGACAGAGGATTGGACTCCTTAAAATGAGTATGTTTACCATCCCACAATTGATGAATTACCAGGAATTTTAATTGTAAAGCTCTGGCTGCTATTGCCATACTTCACAGACCAGGATCAGCAGCTATTTCATCTACCTGTAATTTTATTTCTTTACCAAGTGCCTGATCATGAGAAACAATAACTGTCAGCAGTGTAAATTCCCACAGGACTTTGAAGATTTACTCTGGCTAACTACAGATCCATCCAATATCTCTCAAGATCAGTCTCTACCTGTCCCAGATTGAGATGTAATGTGGCTGTAGACTGTAACTGTTTACAGAAGTGGGAGCCTCCAATAGATCAGTGTATGAAATCATTCCTATTCCTCCACAGTAGTTTGTAAAGTTTCCAAAGAGCTTTCCAAGCTTCCTGGATGAAAACCACTATATAAATGCAAGATGCCATTATTATTTATTGTTTCAGTTTGACAGAAAGATGGAGAGTTTCATTTTGACTTTATATTTCCACTTTGCCTTTGTTTCATAACTTTCTGACATGCAGAATTTTCCTTTGTATTCCTTGCAAGCCTTACAACCTCCCTGTTAAAGCAGAGAGGTTGGGAATGCTGCAGCCACAAATAAGACTTAAATTAGAGAAATTTTTAATTATTATTTGTGTTCTTATGACATACTAGAGACCATACTAAAGGCCTCAATTTTCAGTGTCCTTTATCAAAGACTAGCTGGTTCAGGATTTTCCAAAAATGAGCAAGAAATGCACTTGTGACCAGCTCTGAAAGGCCCGTAAAAAAAAGGGAAATTTTTTTCACAGCCTTACATTCCTGGCAATCCTGGCCCTTAGAAATAATATCTTATATTTCTGTGAAAAAGAGTTTCTTTGCTGTCTTTAAGAGCAGTAAATTTTCTTTTTACATAGCTGTAAGGAGGGTAAATGATGGGAAACCCAAAAAGCAGGAATTACCTGCTGTTAATTTGGATACCACAGAATTTAGCCCCAGTTTGAACATTCTGAAAAGTGAGATATCCACCTCATTTTTGTCTCTCGCACAAATATTTTTTTTTCCTTTAATTCATCCCATGGTATTTTGTTGCGAGAAACCGTATCATATAATTATGTTATGAATATTATTTCTTCTTGAATGCTTAATTTCATAAGTTATAATAAGGTAAATGTTATTTGCTTCTACCTTGAGCAATCCACAGCTTTGTTGACCACAGGAAAAGATTGCTGTTCAGTATGGCCTTTCTGCTTGAGCCAGCTGGAGTGTCAATCCAGTGTCATTTTAAAGAACCCTTAGAAGAGTGGATGAGAGACACAGCTCTCATCCCATTACCAGCTTTATTTAATCTAAAATGCCTCTGAGAGAGAGACACTCCCTTATCTCTGAGTTGTGCAAACACACCGCTGCACACTGATACGAGATCTGTTGTGAACCGTGTAGGAAAGCTGGTGGTGAGTGGAATCCTAAGTATGTGAATCCAGCAGGTAAAACAGGACTAAGGGGAAGGGCTGAGGTCTATGGCTGTGTCCCAGATACTGAAGGAGAACACAACAGTTTCTGCAGTGCACAGAAACGAGAGGAGCAGAGGTCTAGTCTGATGGATACCATCACCGTATTACTAACACTAATATCTTTAGCACAGCACAAAAAGAAATTAAAGAAGGCGTGTGCTGTCTAACATATTATGGTGCTATGTAATCCCCCAAATGCTGAAATACTCATGTAGACATTTTTTGGTGTTGTTGTTTTAGTCATAATTGCTCCAGTGTCAGATGAGATTGTAATGAGAAGTGGAGCTGTTACAGAAAGTTCACTGTTCTGGAACTTCTGTGAAATGGTGTCAAATAACAACTTTTTTTCCCCATGTTTTTCCCACTTTTGCAGCTGCCTCTTCATTCCCTGGTTTGGAGACTGACTCAGAAAATAAGACATTAAGCTTTAAAGCTAGCTGAAAAATAAAGGGTGGAGATGTGAAAAATGTCAGGGACTTGGCATTCATCTTTTCATTAGCTTTCAAACTTTTACAACATTCCTTAACAGTCTTGTTTAATACTGGTTGTTCCAGCCACTTTTAGAAGGTATTTTGGAAGACATGAGGCCTAGATATGCAGACAAGAAGCCTGATGACTTGAGGCCCAGACAAACCAAAAATTAATTCCAGATGTTCCGTATGCATCTGATAAGGCAGAACCTGGTGTTTCATTAGGGTTTTTTGTAAGAATCATGACAACATCATATAGGTTGAGATTATCTAAGTTGCAGACTGAACTTGTGTGAAAAAAATTGTAAGGATAAGAATATTTTGGACCCATTTTTCAGCACATTTACGTGCCAGTGTTTGCACAGTGTGTGGTTAATATGGACTGTAAGGCCCTTTTCCCTTCAAGACCATAGTGAGATGATTTCAGTTGATGACCATTCATAGTTATTATTTTATTTGTAAATCTCAACTCATCCTTGCAGATCCAAACAGGAGTAATTTCAACTCACAGGTGTTTACTAGTACTGCCTGTCTTCTAGATCTACTCTATGATCTGCAAAGAGCATTTAATGTTAGAATTGGCCTTTTCTGCTACTGACTTATATTTTTGCTTGACTTCATCCTGAGCTGAACAGGAGCTCCTGAGTTCTTGCACAGACCCATGAAAAGTCTAACTCTTGCTCACTTTTGAATACTTAAATGAAACACCTGAGTTTGGAGACCTGGCTATAGGACAGAGGGACAGTGCCAGGGAGAAACCCATTTCTAAAGATCATTGTGGGAATTTAATTTAATATCTGGATATGTTGTTCTTTCTCCGTCAGCCCAGAGGACTCAGGGCTAGCAGATACCCATCCACTTCAGCCCACTGCCTCAGGTTACATTAAATGAATCCAGACCTCAGATGAGCTGTCTCAAGAAGAGAAAAAAAAAAAAGAAATCAAAATCAAAACCATACACTAATATATCAGTAAAGCAGCAAAGGAAAAAAGGGAGAAAAAAGGGATAAAAGTACCTGTAGGATGAGAAATGCAGCTCACCGAATATTTCCATCCTCCGACTGCTCCCTCTGCTGCCTGCAAGACAGTGAGAGGGCAGCCAGGAAGAGACGTGGTCTCTGTATGGCTGCCCAGGTGGGCTCTGCATCCTTCTTCCTCTCTCTGCTCTCAGCATTAGAGATTCTGACAGTTCCTAGATAAAGTTAAAGACTCATGTAGTGATCTTCACACTAATTGGACTGTAATGTATAGCCTCGGTCAAGCAAATCTCTCCCAGCACTCCTCTCCACAGACGGCAATCAAGCCATTTACAGAAGATGCATCGGCTGCTGGGACCCTGGAGTAACCTTAAACTGCACTGGCCTTTTAGCAGAAAACACAATTAATTTTGATACTGAAGGGCAATTAGGACTGGGGTTAAAATAAAAAATCTTCTGAACAGAGAATGTCAAAGACTGGGAAGGAAACTCTTTCCCTGTACGCAGTGTGTTGAAGCTCTGTAAGCACAGCAGCTGTCAGCTCGCAGTAATTCAGGTCACTTTATAAACCCCTTGTTTCCATAGAAAAAATGTAAATTCAGATTAATAAGCACCACACTCAAACCCCACTAAGATTGATTGACACTTTTTTTCTGTCTTTGCTGCCAGAGTGAGCACAGCTTCTTCTCGTTCATGCTGGGGAAACCTGCTTTACATCCCAGAATTTAGTGAAATGACCAAATGCATTTATTTCGTACTGTTTCATTTCCAAAGGAAAATGCTTTCCCAGCTGACACTGTAAATCTTGACTCAGAGCAAATCATGTCAGCAACTCTGTAAGCTTCTTTTTAGAAGCACAGAAGGTGTTTACAGTAATGCATATCTACATGCACCAACATGGCCTGGCATACATGCAAGGCACCCAGAATTTTGGCCTCACCTGTGCAAAAGACTTAAGTCCATGTCACTCTCCATAACTTTACTGTGAAGGTGGTGAGGCCCTGGCACAGGTTTCCCAGAGAGGTTGTGAATGCCCCAACCCTGGCAGTGTTCAAGGTCAGGTTGGATGGAGCATTGAGCAACCTGGTCTAGTGGAAGGTACCTCTGCCCATGGCAGGGGGTTGTAACTAAATGATCTTTGAGGCCCCTTCCAACCCAAACCATTCTATGAATATTTTCTGTGAACTCAATCAAATTCACCAGATTTGCTGGTTGTGGGTTTTCTTCATTTTTTTCCTCCCCAGGATGATCAGCTGAGCACTCAGCTGAAGTCCTTTGGTGTCACCGGCACAACTCAAGCACCAGAAAAGCCATTCAAGCACAGAAAGCAAGACGACGTTCAGTGTGAAAATTTTAATTCCACATTTTTTTAAGGACAAGGGATAAAAGATGAATGCTCAGAAATCATATAAATCCTGATCCAGCAACATCTAATGAGCAAAGGGAATATCTCCATGTATGCAAACACAGAGTGTCTGGAAATAGGTGGAGGAGGGTGAGAAGGAGTCTTCATGTAATTAGAAAAAATAAAGATGTTACTTCCCTTGATACTATCCAAACCACTAATTTTTCTTTGTATTTCCAGGTTTTCTTTCTCATTTACAGAGCCCTTCATTTTGCAGTGAGCTGATTTCACATCTGAGACTCAGTCAGCCATCCCAGAAGTTGGAACGAGGGAAACCACTAACTGATCTTAGATTTACACAGTGGGTAGGTTTTGTTTTATTTAAAAACAGCATCCTGGGGGAATCTCTCAGTGGCAAAAGTGGCATGAGAAGCACTAGCAGCAAATAGAGCAAAAGAGTTCACAGGGTTAAATCTATTGTTTTCAGGGATTGATTCAATCTATGTTTTGTCACCCTGTTTAAGTTCCAGGGCCCCCTTCCCACTAGCTACAAGGAAGGGTAAGGAGCCCAGAGTAAA
The DNA here is from genome assembly GCA_013397775.1 of Eulacestoma nigropectus. NCBI lineage: Eukaryota > Metazoa > Chordata > Aves > Passeriformes > Eulacestoma > Eulacestoma nigropectus. The sequence continues at coordinate 2,595,963 of VZTE01001668.1, forward strand.
CTCATTTGGGCCTTTTAAGTACGACATGATTCATATTTGTGTGCAGCCTCTGTCATGGGTTGTGCACAGCCCACTGCCAGAATCCATGTCACCCTCTCAATCTTGTGCCAAAGGGGGCAGGTGGACAAGATAACTTAATAGCTCTTATTCATTTGGAATTTCTCTGGTTATGGGGTAGGTCACCTTGTTCAGTGAGAGAGGGAAAGCATTTAAATCTTCAGCCCAAACTCAAGCTTCGATGTAATCAAGTTCCACAGATTTCTTCTCTTGTTATCTTGCAGTTTCTTGAGGTGTCCCTTCATGAGGGTGATGCAAGGGCTCCAATGGTGACAAAAAAACCCAATAATCTACCGTGTTTCTGCAACTCACATAAAAGTGAAAATTCGCACCAAGTGACTTGCATGAGGGACAGGAGCAGGTTCAGTGTCTGAACAGGTAAGATATGACTCTGGAAAGATGTATGTTGGAACCAAACTCAACAGAGATTCCCATGTCCACACAGATGAGGGGTAGAAGGGCAGAGCATATCCCATCCACTCCTGCAGAGACTGATCTGCATCAAATCATGCAACCAAACGACTTGATTGCTGAATCAGTTTCAGCTGTAGTGAATACTTAAAACTGGAAAGGATAAGATATGTGGGGTTTATTATTATTATTGTCTTCCTGGGTATATTGTAATTTCCTTTTTCTAGTATTCTAAACAATTTATAAACATGGAATTGGAAGTGTTAGTCTGAATGAAAGAGAAAACAAACCTCTACACTTCAAAACAGCTAGCATCAAATCTTACAAAGTTATTAACAAATTCTTCTTACATGAATGCCCTGTATTTTTATACTCCAAAGAACATGAACATCCAAAGTACTATTTAAGTGTTGTGGGGATTTTTGTTTGCCTGTTTGTTTTCACAATCCTTCCCATGGTGATCCCTAGCTGTTCTAGTTGCTAGTGTAGGCATCATCATATAGTTACATGACAAAATGGACCAAAAAAATTGCAAAACATTCCCAGATTTTTGAAGCTCAAACTGAATCAATATAGCTTGAGAGAAAAAAAAAAAAGAGAGATAATTTTTAAAAATTGCCACATTGGCATTTTTCACACACACAAAAACTCACCATGTATTTCTTCACTGCAAAAATTCACAGTTGTGATTTTTGCACAAATTTCATTAATAAACAATACATCTGTCACGAATTTCATCCGAAGAAGGGAAATCACCTAAAAACTCTATTTAATTAACCTTTACAACCCCCTTGTGAGCTTGGCATTATTATCTCCATTTCACAAATTGGCACATTGAAACACAATGAGCTTAAGTGACTTCCTTACAAGTAAAACTACATAGCAGGTCAATGGCAGAGCTTGGAATAAATCCCAAATCTCTTGGGCCCTGGTCCCATCTTTTAAGTGCTACAAACCTTGCCTTTTTAAAACGGGTGGTGTTTCAGACCATTGTTTCTCGTTTTATTGAGCGCAAGGTACTCACATCTGGGATAAAACTCTGGAAAGCGTCTAAGAAATGCTGTGCAGTTTGAGCATCTAAAAGAGCGTCTAAGAAAGAGAAACAAGCTCTTTCATTTTGTTTAAGGGCTGTACACAAATGTCTCTGGTGGAAAATAAGGAGTCTTTAAGAATGATGTGTGACTTCTAGTGATGGAGCCTGGGTTAGCAAGGGTATTTATTTTTCCCTTCATTAAGAAACAACTTATCATTCCAGTAAAGGAGCTGTTAATGAGTTTGTTCACACTCGCTGAGAAATGACTGCAGGATACTCCTCAGAGAACTTACTCTGAATGCATACATAAACCAGCCAGAGCCCTAGGTACCACCAACAACCTGCGGAGAGAGAGGAAGTGCTTTTGGATTTCTGCCTTTCCGTCTGTTTGCTTCTTTGTTTATTTTTCCTCCTCCTCCAGTGCTGTTCCACAGATCTGGGAGGAAACTGGCATATTTGGAGCATGCAGGTTGGGGTCTATGTCCCTGGACTGCCACCAGATCTGTGCAAGGGGCAGAGTGACAGCGTGACACTGCCAGTCAGGCAGCTCATGGGGAGGAAAGCAGGAGGATGCGCTCTGTCTCCAGCTCTGCCACGAAGCCAAGATCTGCTGCCCAAATCATCAGGAGAGGGAGATGCCCCTGTGTCTCGTTGCACCCTGTGCTGTGGCCTTTCATCTGTGGCATGGGCTGGCTGCCCTCAGCAGCTCTGAGCAGCACCCAGCTCCACCCTGAGGAGGCCACCCAGGTCGTGTCCCAGCAGCACGCAGGGGGTACATCCTCTCCCCAGCAGAGGAGGACCAGGCTGGCGTTATATTTTCTTCTGCCTCTGCTTTCAGCATGGCCTCAGGCTGCTGGCTTGGAGTCTGTGCAGTCCTGTACGGCAAAGTTTGGGATTCCCCAGTATTGGAGGACATTCTCCTGGCATGATTCCAGACTCCCTTTTAATGTTACAGGTTTCCAGTGTGGGTTAACACATAATTAAACTGTGCAATGCTATCAGAGAATTACTGAGCAGGCAAGGCAGTCTACCCACTTGGGCAGTCCAGAGGTGGTTGTCAGACTGCTCCTCATGTCTTCAGACTGTTTCCAACAAACCTGGATGTCTATGTCTGGGCTATATATAAGTGTATATATATAATCTCTCCTCACCATCCACCTATTGTCCTCCTGTTCTTTTTTGTCAGCTGTTTTGAGAAGTATTTCCGACTCAGCAGCATGAATAATTGTTGGGGTTTCTTGTTTGTTTGACAAAATATGGATAACAAATGGCAGCATTTGCTCTTCAGACTCCAGTTCTACCCCGAGAAGACCCACCCTGACCTCCAAAACGAAATCAATAACTTCACTCCTCTTCATTTCCTCATCCTGTGTCTAAACCCAGGGGAAGTGGGTTGAGACCTTTTGCACATAATCTGACACACGGCACGCAGGGCCGGAAGGCAGAGAATCATTTCAACAAAAGGCCAGAGCTCTGGGTTAGGTAAATTCAGGAAGGAGAGAGATAGGAAATGGCAGTAATGTCGCCAATAGACTAAGAGGATCCTGGCACCAGCCGGGGTGTGAAATATGAGGTTGTGTCTAACAAGGGTTGAGTAAAAAAAGTTCAGCTCACTTTGAAACATATGACACCAAAGACATTTACAAAAACAGCTTTGGAGAGGAGGTGGGAAGACATTTATTTTCTTCAGGGGAACTGCCCTCAAAGAAAAAAATCGTGTTTGATATCCAAGGCTAGGACAGCCGGTAGGATGGCCAGAGGGCTCACCCAGCCACGTGACATAATCCCAGGAGGAGTTTCTCTATGTGAATCTCACTCTTTCAGCCAGCCAAAGGCCCTATACTCACCTTGTGCAGCATATGTGTGCATACTCGTGTACCTGTTTAGCTCAGGTACACGCAGTGAGGTTTGACTCTTTCTGTCCTTATGGAGACCTATGTAACCACTGTTACCTGTTACTGGAATAACACAGTTCTGCACATTTTTTGAGTACTTCCAGGAATGGTGAGTCCACCACTTCCCTGGACAGCCTGTTCCAATGCTTGGCTGCCCTTTCAGTGAAGAAAGTTTTCCTAATATCCAATCTAAACCTCCCCTGGTGCACTTTGAGGCTGTTTCCTTTTGTCCTGTCACTTTTTACCTGGGAAAAAAGACTGACCCCCACCTGTCTACAACTTCCTGAGCTGGAAATAGCACAACAATATCCTTTACTAACTACTTTGGCAGCTCCTTGACTGAATCAGGAAGTTCAGAGGTAGACTGAAAGGAAGGGGGAAAAAAAAAAAAAAAGAAAAGCAGAAAAAACCTCAACCCACCCACCAAAAAACTGGGACCCAGATAACTTGACTTTTTTTTCCTGAGACTTTAAAACTTGCTTGATATGAGCTTGATTTGTTTTGTCAGTTAAGGGTTAAAGTTCTCACTTTCAAACAAGTAGGTGGATGTTCTATTAAAGGCAATGACAGTTTTGTTATTAACACCAATGAAAACAGGATCCAGCTCTTCATCACCCATCTACCTCCCAATAAACCCACACATCCTGAGAGAATAGAGGTTCTTTTTGACTGTTACATGTTTTGCTACACTGTCCTTGGACCCCATCTGTGTCCTCTACCTGAATTAAAATGAACCCTCCTTTCTTTATCCTCCCCCTGACTTCATTCCCACTGACCCTTGATTCAGCTGATCTCATTTAAGACTGAGTGTATTTTATTTCTTTTACGACTTTGTCTTCTGTAAGAAACTCCCAGTCCTTCCAACCTCATGCCACGTGTGACATTCTGTCCCCATCAAAAATCAGATCATTCCTTCAAAATAAGAACTGGCACCAGGTCAAAGTCCTGAAGATGAAAGGAAGGGTTAAGTTTACTTTCAATATTGGAGGAGGGTTCAGAAATAAATGTTAAGGTTAAAAAGTCCAGATGGTAATTCAACTGTATCCCTGCTATAAACATGATTTGATTTATGGGAACCACTAATGGTATCTCAGTTTAGATCTGGATGGCTTTGCTTTCTCTCATCTGTAGTTTGAAATTCATCGGATTTTTTTTCACTCCCACCATGAATCTTTCACTACAAAGAGATACTCCTATCAAGAATTTGGGAGTTCTTTAAAACCCAGCCATTGATAAATGTTAACAATCCTAATCCATGCAAATTACAGTCTGAAACCTTTATTTATAACACCAAGCGGATGTGCTTATTCAAAGCAGTCTAAAAGAGCTTTGACAAGTACAGTCCTACAGAACTGTATCTCCTATTGCTGTTTTCTCTCTCCTGTCCTTTGGGGATCAAACTGAATCAGTTTTCACTTTTTTTCTGACGTTGCGATTATTAGGTTTCTCAGTTTTGTCAGAAAAATCCATCAGAAATGTTTATCTCATGGGGCAAATAGCAGTGGAACAGCATGTTTATCACTTTGAGGGCCATAATCTACAGGCAGCAATGGCCCCAATCTGGTTTGTTTTAAAACACAGAGGCTGAAAAAGAAAAATGCCCATGTCTGAAATGTGTGATGGAGATGTGCAGAACTGCATTAGCCCTGACACCCATTTCTTTATGTCTCTATATTTCGGCTGTCAGTCATTACATATATGTTGCCTGAAGTCCTTACAGTTTACCACTTCCAGCCTTGAAAAAGCAAAACAGTTGGCCTCAACCATTAACACCTACGAAAGGTAGCTTTTCATGGTGGACTTTGCAGAAATCTGTGTTCCCAAAGGAGTTACTCTAAATTGCAGGCTCCTGGGGAAGGTAAAGGTCAGATTTAGGGAACAGTGAGAGGAGTGCATTGAAAACAGTCATCATGGACAGTCTCTGTACAACCGTGTTCGTGTTATGGCTGGGTACCCAGTCTGTGTTTAAGACACCTAAACTGTAGATAAATGTCCATTTTTAAGGCTATCCAAACAAGCAGAATAATAAGTAGATCAATGTTTACAAGACACATTTTTTTCCTTTATGCATGCCATGGAGAAATAACACAGAGCACAGCACACAGTGAAAAATGAAGAGTGTCTTAGGAATACCCCGGCCTCATTTTTTGGGTCAGTGAATAATGAAAGAGTAACCAGGTATTCGGGATCTGAGTTTTACAAGGATTTATAGATGCATTGATTAGCTTTGAATTTCTTGTGTCTCCAAAGACTTGCAATGTGCTTCCACCAAACCATCAGCATTTCTCCTAAACTCCTCAGGCTGAGGGAATGTGGGAGTGAGAGAGCAAATAAACCACATGGGACAGGTGGCAACTAATTTCCTTTTGTGACATTTAGTGATACCAAAGTGATGTGGTCACCACAGGCAAGGCAGGACAGGGAAAGGGAAAGGGAAAGGGAAAGGGAAAGGGAAAGGGAAAGGGAAAGGGAAAGAGGGAGAGGGAGAGGGAATGGGGAGAGGGAGAGGGGGAGGGGAAGGAGAAGGGGAAGGAGAAGGAGAAGGAGAAGGGGAAGGGAAGGAACTAAATGATCTTTATGATCCCTTCCAACCCAAGCCATTCTATGACTCTGTGAAGATAACTGTAAGAGATCAGAGACAGACACAGAGATTTCAGCCAAGTTATTCTTATAGAAAGCTCTCCTTAACAGATTGGAAGGAAACCAATACATAAACTGGAGTTTTCAGGCAATCCAAGCCTGCTGATTTTCAAGACTTGTAGTCAAATTTGTGTGGTGGTTCTCTGTAGAAGTCAGCTCTTATCTCCAGCTGTGGCACTGATTTGCTGTGTGGTATTGAGTAAATCATCCTGTTTCATTACAGACTTGGTCTGCACGCAACCTCCTGCCAAAATAATAAAAGGTGAGAAGTCAAAATCAATTTCATTAAGCTGGAACAAGTCAGTGTTTGGATGCTCTATAGTGGGAATGGGAGTGGTTCAAAGTCAGCACCTGAAGTGTAGTTCTAAATGGACAAAATAAAAGCGATCAAAAGAGGAAAATTGATTTTGGGAACTTAAATCAATGTGTGTGCCTGTTACAATTTACACACCTGGCTAAAATACTGTAAGATGTGTGCTTACAATCACTAAGTATTGCTATTATTATGTGAATGTTGCAAAAAACCACTGGCTTTCCACTGAAGGAAAGTGCTGAGATGTCTGGTCTGAGATTAAGTAACACAAAGGCCTTGTCTGCACTCAAAAAACATCCTGATTTTGTTTATGTGAAGCACAGCTCCATGTAGCTCTGTGTAGCTCTGTGTAGCATTCTTGTTTTAGTGTAGCTGAAAACTGTTCTTCTTTGACTTATTCCGAACTGGAATGAGCCTGCTTTAGCATGCCTTAGGACATCCATTGTACTTTTGTACTGGTAGATCTAAACTGGTATCAAATTAACACTTTCATTTAAATCAGTGCAACTCAATGTGTGATCACCAAGAGAACTGATTCAGTGAGTGTTGTCTTTAAATGAGCATTTCAAATCTCTTTGGCTGCAATCTGAAGTGTCTACAGGAGCCATCAGGATCAGCTCTTTCCATACATATCAGCTATATTTTCCATGATACGTGCAGAGTATTTGCAGAAATAAATGGGAAGATGTTTTTCCCATATGTGCATGAACTCTGAACTCCAAGAGTTCAAGTGGGTTCAGTTGTTCTCCTCAAACTGTCATTCTAGTCCTAATTAGTACATGGTGCCGTGAGCAATTTAAATGGAATATATTAATAGAGGAGAATTCAGAGGAGGAAAAAAGAAGCCCTCTCCCATACCCCTGCCTGCAAAAACTCTTAAATAAACAGGGGATTTCTTAAGGGTGCCTCACACCCTTGCCACCTCCCTCCTTCCCTTAACAATACAGATTGAGGGTGGGAGACGGAGAAGGTCCGGATGCTGTCTGCCAGGGAGGGTTTCCCACAGGAGGAGATAGCTGTAGACTCCCACTGCTTCCAAGGAGTTGTGGGGGATGGGGAGATGCTGAAACTGAGCCATGATGGTTCAGGGAAGTGCTGTTTTATTTAAACCCTCAAATGGCTTGACATGCCCCTGGTACTTTCACTGCCTAATTATAAATGAAAGGAAAACGGCAAGAGAATCCCCTCCTGTTGACCATCTCCCACTTAACAAGGCAGCGCATGTCGCAGTCTCTACCTTTTTAGCTCTGTCCTTGCTTTTATCCTTCTGCAATTTAATCCTAACTCAATTATATTATTACAGCGTGTCACTTTGAGTCACTTTCCCCCTTATTGGCATATGGCTCTTTTCAGTTTCACTGCTAATTCTTTTCCAGTGGACTTGTTTAAAACGTACTCATTTTCTGCTTAGACTCTGTGTTATTCACGCATCACATTTCTGCAATGCCTGGCTAACTTCCTCGGGAGGAGAACGGGAGTCGGGGCTCTTCGCTCTCTGCATATATTTGCTGGAGTTTCCATCCCGAATTGTCAAAACACAAACTAGATGGCAGGAAAGGTGAGCAGCGTGCCCCGTCTGTCAGAAATGTGGAGAGGAGGCTGCCCTCCGCTGGGTCTCTTCCAAAGCCCTGGGCTGGAGTGATGAGGAGAGCTGGGGAATACTGAAAACTGTTTTCTGTCTCTATTGTTTTTTTCCTTTTTCATTTTTTTTCTCTTTTTAATTTTCAAGTGCATTCACTAACTCCTTGTGTTTCTCTTGACTTTCCTCCTTGTGTCCTCCACAGCACAGGCTCTTCCTAGCAAGATGGTCCTGCAGGTTCTGGTTTCCTGGGGAATATTCCAACTGCCTATTGACTCAAATTGTCTTCAAATTTGGATATAGGCTACTTGACTGACAGCTAACTAAAAAATGAATCTAAAAAGTCACTACTGGAGGTATTTACATGTAAAGAAAAAAAGGATAATTACGTGGTGCTTCACAAGCAGAGAAAGAGGACAGTTTTGAAAATATGCTCATTTTTCCCCCTCTCAGCTAGTAAGAGGAGATGGTAACTGCTGAGTCAACCCCAATGCTGCCATGTCTCCAATGTCACTTTCCTAAAAGACAAAAAAGGTTTTCATAGAATCCTAGAACAGTTTGGTTTGGAAAGGACCTTAGAGATCATCCAGTTCAAACTCCCAAACCAGGGCAGGGACGTTTTCCAGTAGACAGGGCACTGTTTTCCTTAAGCTTGTTTACAAATGAAATTGTACTACAATAGAGAGATACTAGAGAATTTAGCTTCTTTTGGCATAAAATACCCATGTTTCCTTTCCACTTATATGCACATTCTTATTCAGGATTGCCTTTTACTGACTGTGTTTGTAGGTGGAATAAACTAACTAAGGGAAAAGCTTGTTGGTAAACATCCAAATAGATGAGCCCAGAGAGGAATTTCCATTTTGGGAAAAAAAATAGAAAAAAACCAAACAAGCACACAAAAAGATCCCCTGAAGAAACAAATAAACAAACAAAATTAATGAAAAATAGTCAGGCGTCCTTTTTCCAAAATCTCACTTACATGCAGGCAGAGAAATGCAAGCAAACCAGCCATGATAAAATCCCTTTACTGCAGAGGCAAAGTCAAAATTAAAATCAGTTTGTTCAGAGACAGATATTCTCAGATAAGAAGAGCAAAACCTTCCGTCTCAAGGTGACCTGCAGTTTGCCCAACATCTTTCTTGAGTTCGACAACTTCATTGAGGGAAGTGGTACATCCCTGATTTTCCCACTTCTCCACACATAGCTCTGAAAATGAGTGACTTGAATTCAAAGGTCAAGATTTGTTTTCACTGGCAAAATATATATCTCTGTGCTGACTTTTGCAGTTAGATAACTTGCACGCTTCAATGCTGAGATAAGGACCAGGTAGGCTGTTTACCAATTCAGGTTGTTGTAAGTTGATAGCGGAGTGCCTACTACACCTGATACGAAAGGAGGTTTAGAAAATTACACATGGGGTTGTGGTACTAAGAGCCACACAAGAAAAGCAAGGGTATCAGTGGGGTTGATTACATATCTTCTCTCTGAGTTAAATCAAATGTAATAATTATGGAAATCCTGTGAGTTCCTACTTTTGATTTCAAGATGAAATCACGTGAAAAGACACTCATGATTTCTGATAACAGGTTCTTAAGCCTCAGATAGTCAAACACAAAGACACTGCTCTCTTTATCCTTTAAGTTTTCCTTTCCTTGTGTTAGTACAGTTTAAACTTGGTAGCTACATTGCTGAGCACTGTAATGACTCTGAGGTTACAGCTAGCAGTTAAGATAACATGGTGTTATTATATCCAAAATCATGTCCACTTCACAGCTGTCCTGAGTGTCCTCTGTTTTCAGACTTCATCTGGGATAAGAAGCAGCTAATTCTCCATCCTCTTGCAGGCCATTAGGTCAGGCTGGCCCTTACCATCATATCAATTCCCCTGAATCCGTCAGTCAACTTGTCTGTCAGGAATAAAATTCAGTCTATTTATTCTAGCTCCTCCAGGTCAGCTTCATGTAGGATAACTTCCCTCCACAGTAGATTGTAGTCCATGCACCATAAAACTTCCTTAGAAGTTACATTCACTGATTAATTGCTAGAGGCACCAGGGGAAAGAAAGAATCTTGATAGATGTGGGAGGAAAATGTAAATACACTTCTTTTTGGAAGAACTGTAAATATAGGACAACTGTTTTTTTTGTTCTGGTTTTTTTTTGTTTGTTTGTTTGATTTTTTTTGTTTTGGGGTTTTTTTTTTAATAGAGGTGAAAACAATTAATTGATTTCTTACACCAGAGTATCTGTGTAAGATAGTCCAGAGTCCAACACGTTTTGCAAAGAGCCCTCTTTGAATCAGGTGGTTCTTAATGATTGCTGAACAAATAAATAGGGAAAACAACAGCCCTGGAAAGCAATTTATGGAAAGAAAGCATGAAGAGGAGGTGAAACCTAAAAAAAGTTACATCTGAAATGAGTTTTGAAGGAACATATGCTCTCATGCAGCAGATTTTTCAACCTCATAGGAAATATGGTGCTGAAATGAGAATAGGTTGATGAAAGGATGAATTTGTTTTCGATGCAATTTCCTGTACATTTACATGGGAGTATTTCCCCCCTTTCCCCTGTTAAAATCTTTGACTTCATACTTGTAGAGGTGTGGGAGCCAGGACACCTACATTCCCTTCCCAGTTTGGAAAGGATTCACATTTATCCTGATGACTCTGTTTATCTTCCTGCGCCTCTGATGTTTGTGGTAGGTACAATAATGACCATCTTTGCCTTAACAAGCCTGCGGTATGGCTCATCAGATGAGGATATTGTGATAAAATCCCTGAATTAATGCTAAGAGTGGTTATTATTTTGCAAGATGGATAGCCCACAAAATGCCACTTTGCTATTTCTAGTGACTGGCACTTGTTTAGCAACATAGAGCACAATTTAGAGGAGGCTTTCCAATTCCTACTGGATGGGATCAATTTGACAGAAGCATCAGTATCAGGAGATCCTCTGCTAGGAAAAGAACTATCGCTCTCCACTGTCTTTGCCATTTACAGGAAGGATTGGTGCCAGCAATTTGACTTTCATCAGCAATAAAACAGAGAAGAAAAAAAAAATTAAAAAAAGAGTCGCAAATGATTCTATAATGTCCTTGAAATTAAATTAAAAATAGCCATCACTGCCAAAACTCAGAAAAAGGACTCACAGCTTTTTTACAGTGCCTACTACAATGTGGATTTATGATTGCAGGAATACTGCTTACTGTATAACAAGTGTAGTATTAAGTGCCATATTGGACTACCATATGGCTACTAACCTCAGAGGTTGGTAGCAACTATCAGTGTAGAAATTAGTGTGCAGAATGAGCCTGAGGATAAAACCAGTTATCACTCAAGCATGCTATATAATTGGCTGTAGCAAGAAACTAAAAAATGTCTCGGAAACCAGATGGATTTGAAATGTTCCATTATTCATAAACACTTTTTTTTTTTTCCTGCTGCAATACTTGTTCCTTTCCCAAATATTCTGTTGTTAAAAAGAATAATTACCATGCAGAAGCAAAAAGTAAGGAGGATACAATTCCTTGCTGCTGGGAGGGGGTGGCGTGTGTCTTGTGTCTGCGTTTTGGCCTGGCAGCCCCCGTGCCCACAGTGCCTGGGTTGGGGGCAGCTGCTTTGTGCCAGTTTCTGCAGGGACTTCGCTGTTCTCCCCCCATGGAGAGCAACACTGGTGAGGGTGGTGTGGGTTTGCGTGGTGATGTTATTAACAGCCCTTCACAGCTGTGGAGGCTCATCCCTTACGCAGTGTTTCCCTCCTTTCTGAGCACACAGATGACAACCATTGTAATCTCCCTGACAGGAACTGCCTCCCCGGAGGACATCGCGTCCCCCCACACACACGCGCTCTCTTCCTCTCCCTCCATTTGCCCCACTCCTCCCACCTCATGCCTTTTCCCACTCCTTCTCCAGCTGGACCCACAGCTGAAGCAGGAAAAGAAAAGAAAGAAAATAATAATGAAAAAGACGCCTTTTTTTTGCGTGTGTGTGTGTGTGTGGACAGGAAAGGGCAATGATCTTTGTATGTGGGAATATCAAGTGGGAAGAGAAAACAGAACTTCAATATGCAGGAAAGGTACACTGCATAATCCACCTGAACTCAGATCAGGACAAGAGAATCTCTACGTGGGATGAAGAGCAATCCCTCTCTCTCCTGCCCCACAACCAGCCTCTTGCAAATGTCTTTTCCTCACTGGAATAATAAAAAAGACAATTCAACTCTTATTTGTATGAAATAGAGGACACATGGGGAACCTCCTCTTCCCATCGCCCAGTTAGCTTTCAGCGTTCCTCTGATTTAATTCTAATAATCCAGCTGTGTTTGGAAGGCCAATTCCAGCTGAAGAAGGAAGCCAACCCACAGTTCCATCTAACAAAGCAGGCTTAGTGTAGTAGAAAAAAAAAATCTCTTGGTTTGGCCTTTTTCTGAGCTGTATGTGAACATCAAAGACTGAAAATAAAGATGCTTTTAGCATTTGATTTATGGCACACATAGATCTGTGGTAAAGAGGAAACTCAATTTTTTTTTTTAAGGATCTGAAACTTATTTCCATTGGATCCTCAATAAAACCTAAAAGTTGGGTGTTTTCCATGTTTGGGTTTTGGTTGGGTTTTGAGGGTTTTTGTTATTGTTGTATGGGAAAATACAGTCTGGTTCAAGTGAAAACTATTGAGAAAATGAAAGTATTTTATTACCTTCTCAGATTTGAAAATTATGCAATCAAAATTATGTTATAAAATGTAAGAGAAAAGTTTCAAAATCAATGATGCTTTCAAAGAAACCACTAACTTCCAAGTATTTCATTCTGAAAAGAGAATATCACAACACTGTTAGACTTACTGCAATAAGAACCATTTCCTCTTCCAGCGGCATTCAATTCCAATAAAACTACAATTACCCAAATATCTTTTTCCATCTATTGAGGAAAGAAGGAAGGAAACCATCCCCATGCAGTGATTTGTGTTTCCTGTTCAATGGACCAACGGAGCGCTGGTGTAAGTGCTGGGTAAGAGAGAGTTATAAAAGATTGACTCAATTTACTGCCTTGACCCACTGTAGGTTGTGTTACTGAGTCAATACTGATACATGTTTTGGGTTGGGAACATATTGAATGCTTCACATGGAAAAGAATTATACTGATAAATTTGTGACTATGTAAAACAGAGTATCTGCAAGAGCTGGTCAGACTTGGGAAAGGGGGAAACTTGCTTTAGGAGGGTGATGATTGGAAGTGTGACAGCTGAGATACCTGCTGCTTGTGTATACATCCTATCTTCAGGTATATACATTGACAAAGAACAGTAAACAGATGAATTTTTTTTCATGAAACTAATTTCTGGAAGTGCAATGCCTCAATCAAAGGTAAAATTATGCTCAGAACCAAAGCATTAATTTCCCTTTGTCTTATAAAAATTTTATTCCCTAGTAACTAATTTATTTTCTCTGCTTCCCTAAACATTTTGGTACAGCTCACCTGAAATGAACAGAATTGTCTTAAATATTCCACTTGCCCATTGCCAAGGGCCCGTTGACTTTTGTTGCTTAAAGCTGGTTATGATTTAGACACATTTTTCATTATTAAAATGTTAAGAGACAAAGATCAAGATACTGAGACAAAAAATAATTAAAGAGGGATTTGGAAGATGAATGAATGGATGGATGATAAAAAGTAAGTTCTGTGACCTCTGTTGTTACAAAGCTATGGGATGTCATGGGGCTGTGGAAGTTTGCTTGCGTATCTGCGTAAATCTCCTGTCTGTTCACTGTCATTAAATGTGTTTAGCCAAATAATGCATTAAAAAAACCAAAGACACAGCTTGTGGTGTTAGGCCCTGCACAACCAAAGCAATATCTATCCATCTATTAAATCTGTAGATAGTGCTTTAGACTGAAGTTATGGTGTTGCACATACAGGACATTTATTTTATGCATTGCCAGCAATACTGCTGTAGCGTAAAACACTTATTTTATGGTGTACTGGGTTTGGTGGAAAGTTGCATGAATCTACTAATTCCAGGTCAGCAAGAGAGTTTAAAAGCTTTCATGATCAGCCTATGTCTGACCTGAAATATGCTTTTGTCAAGACAAGCTACCTAGAAAATTTAAAAGAGAAAGAAATGTGTCAAGGAAGCATCAAAAGTCTGTGGGCAAAAGGATGGGTTGGAATGAAACACCCCTAACAGACACAGTCCTCTCAGTTTCAGACATCTCATGCAATGGTTTTCAAGAACAAAGGTGCCTCTGGCCCTGGTATGGAAGGATCTTACTTTCAAAGTTACCACAAAGAAAAGTAATTTCATATTAAACAATTTCTTTTAGCATTTCTCTCACCATTCACGTCTTTTAAAAATTTTGCTTCCTAAAACCACTGTGGGAGACTATTAGCAGAAAATTTGAAGAGAAGCAGCAGAGATGAGGGCAACAGATTCTGGTCAATCCATTGTTTATAGGATATTAACCACCCCATTCATGAAAAAAAGCTGGTATGGTAATTGACTAACAAAGCAGGAGAGTCATTTTCCTGTTTGCTCTGAATGCTGGGAAATTTAATCTAAAATTTCATCTAATTAAAGAATGTGATAAAGAAAGAGGAAAATATCAGTAGACAGGGATCTTCATCTCTGGATGTGATGTAGAGTGCCAATAACCGTATTAAATACTTGAGTCTGGCATCCCAAAATATGAACGTGTTCAGGAGAGAATGAGCCGAGCCAACCTCTGCGGTGCGTGAAGGTGAAGGAGATGCCTAGGAGGTGAGGGCGAACAGATGGGAGAGAGAGAGAGCTTAGAGTTTGAGCAATAACTCTATTGTTTAGATCTACTTCTTTCCTGGCTCTCCTGGAGCCCTTGCTCACACAGAAGCACCGGCTGGCCTGTCCCCTGAAATGTCATGGCTGCTGGCAAAGCCTGTCCACTCTTCCGTGGATGTGCAATAGGGGACAAAAGCACATAAAAAGTGCTGGAAAGTGAAGAGCTCTCCAGCCAGTGTGTGCACAGACCATGACCCGGCCACCCCTCCCACCCCTACATGGAGCAAGGAGAGCTGTGTTCTGTGAGCTTCTTCCTGAGGGATGCATACTTCATGTCCACTCTTCCAAAATACACAAGCTAAGAAATTTAAATTCTCTATCTATGCCTTCACGGATCCATGGGTTCGAAGGGTCAGCCCAAGGCTTTGGCACTGGATAAATGTGTCAATATTAATTTCTTTTCAAGATAAGATATGGTGGTGGTTTTTGTTTTTCCTCTTTACAGACATCATAGAGCTATGGGATAACATATCTCATAATTTTGAAAATCATGCATCAAAACTGGGATATTAAAATGTTTGCTATCAGACATCACATATATAAGTGTCTCAAAATTAGTCTTGCATTCTTGTTCTCAAGGAAAGGACAAATTGAGTCCATTTGTCCTGTGGAGATCAAAGAATCACAGGATTTGAGTACAGATCCCAAGGGCACATCTCAAACCTGCCTCATGGCATGATGATTTTCAGGTGTACATGAGTCCTGATGGATATTTGTGCAATCCGCATCTAAAATCTTGATGTCTGATCAAATCCCTTATACTGGTCCATATGCACAAACGTTATTCCCTTCTCCTCTCATCCGGGAGTTCACAATCTGTTGTGATAGAAGGTTTCTTGTACCTTTGGATGCATGGCCAGGCTGTCCTTTTAATATAATATTCATCAGCTTATAGACTACTGTGGAAAAAAGGAAAAAAGTGGATTGTGGCATAAAGGGGAGAAGAAAAAAAATGAAGGGAAAAAGAAAGAAAGGGAAAAAAAAAGAAAGAATGGCATTCGGAAAAAAAGGACAACCCTGTCAAAACATGACAGCTGATCCACTGCCTGTTTTATGCTATTCATAGAAAATGCCAAATTCTGCAAATAGTAACCACATGTACATCGGCTTCGCAGACTCAATGTTCTGCTGCAAAATGAGACGTTCTGTATTTTAGTGTGTCATCAAAGGCAGTGAAAATATCACTCCAGCCTCCTAGGCTTAACCCTCTGGTCTCTCAACTGTTAAAAGTTTAATTCGATGGCGGTGGGAGCGAGCAGCAACACATCCAGCTTTGTGAGCGGTGCTAACGGAGCTGCCTAATGTATGCCAGTTGCACATAAAGTCAATTAACAAATCTGTTACCGCGCCATTTTTATTCATAGCCATGAGACCATTAAAGCGACAAGACTGCATCTGACGTTTATGATCTTGTTCGCATTGCCAGAGGAAGGAGGGGTGGGGGTGGAAACAACTTTGTGGCTCTGTAGCATGAGAGAAATAGCACCATTCAGAGACATAAGGGCTCTTGAGCAAACGCCGGAGCTTCTGAAGTCTTTTTCTCATCTCAGTCCTGTCCCTCACCTGTGTCCCCCCACTATTTCCCAGTCCCTCCTCCCCTTAGCCCCTTGCTTGTGCCTTTCAGGTTTCATTTCAGTGCAGAAAGATTAGCTTTTTAGTTCAAAACTATAACGTAATTGTCCTTTTTCTTGGCTGGATGATATTCCCTTTCACTAACATTTAAAAGAGTACTTATGCTGAATTGAATATGGAATGGGAACAGCTCCTGGCGCTTTTGTGTGCAATGGGAATGGCTTTGAGAGGCGAGGCTTGGGCTTCAGTTGGCTGTGTCCTTCTCCAGGAATGCTTCCAAGATCTTCTAAGTGACCACGAGCTCTGAATAGAGTGTCCTGTTTAATCATCTCCTCCTCAACAAACAGCCTGTGCAACAGCTACAGTCAATCGCTTTCAGCCTAGGGGAGCCAAATCTTGGGAGTTACTCCATTTCTGCCTTGGATTTTCCAAAATTTTCCAAACTGTGCTGGCCTGCGTGCTCTTCTTTCATTTTTTCTGAGTGCCAGGAGTGTGAAGATGAGGAAAAGAAGCTGTCAGTAGAGCACTGAGACACATCAGTGTCCACACTTAGCTAAACTGTTAGAACACTTCCAGTATAATCTACATTCCCTGCTAACAAAAGTAATTTCTACATATGTCTCCTGAGCTTCACTTGGTCCTTTTTCAACAGTGGTAAAGGAAAGAAGATTTAGAAATACTAGGGACAAATTATTTGATGGAAAATATTTAAAGTCATGAAGTGTCCTTCCTTTAAACTCAGCCTCATATTGGTAAGAGTACAACTGGCTGCAATAAGAGAGTTAATGGCCATTTTAGTGGGTAAGCAGGTAGGTAAATAGTTAAGTAGAGAGACCAACAGGTTTTATGGCTGGGTGAACTGATTATGATACAGAGCTGATAAACTCTGAAATTGTTTCTAGTGTGCAGACAGGAAGGTTGGAGGCCAGCTGTCTTGAGAATCTCAGATCACAATATTTGTCTGCTGCAGAGTGCCAAAATTCAGTGGCTGACATCCTGGCTCCATTAAAGTTGCTGGGTAAAACTCCAGCAGATGTTTTACCATTAACTTTAGCTGGATCCGTTTCACCAAATAGCTGCAGGGGCTGTGTGAGATGGCAGGATTCTCTCCAAGATTGTAGCAGTGGGAGACATCCTTGTGAATGTTTCACAGCACTGGACCTCCAGAGGAATTTGTCTCTTGGGGATGTTTGTTTGGGAAGAGGCAGGAAAGAGTGTTATCAGGGAGGAATATTGCATTTTGGTTTCTGCAAAACGAAAAAGAATAAAGAAAGCGTGAAGAAAAATCAGTTTCATGTTCAGCTAAGGCAAGGGAGCTGAGATGGCCAAGGTGGCAAAGGCTCATATATATTACAAGAAATAGCTCTCGTGTATGCCAGAAAAGCCTTCCAGTCAGATCAGAGCTGTGTTTGGTTTGAATCTCAATTTCTTTTATTTTTACTGAGAGCAACACCATCTGAAATCATCAATAAAATTCCTCTAAGTCCACAGGCAAAGCAGTAGCAGCATGAGGAGCATTTATAACAGCTCAATATTAATTTCTTTAGGCATTTGTATTACAATAGATGTGAAGACACTTCTGCTAAAGACAGAGGGGCTGCCACTCTTCTCACCTACAGAGCTTTCACTTGACCCTTTTGAATCATGGCATTGAAAGTGCTCACATTTAACAAGAGTTGAGGAAAGGAAAAGGTAAAATATTCACACCTATCCTATGTTTTTTTTTATTTTCTAAGGAAAAAAGTAATGAAGAAAAAGCTGAAATATTGACATAATCTCACTGCTCCAGTTCTTACCCTGGAGTGGTATCTTACTCCGAAGGAGACCCATTGAATCCACTGGACACAGATATGGCTAAAACCTGCTTGCATGAAAGATTATCTTAGTTTGTGAGGGTGGTAAAGTGGATCCTAAGTGTCAGATCTAACACTTCTTTTATTGATGGAAGCCTTTCCACTCATGCTGCGCGTCAAGATCTTTTCCCGAAGGATAAAAGCATTATCCTGCAGTCTCAGTGGAAGAACCCAGCCTTCAGCTGTCCACTGCTGCTTTCCTCATCCAGAGATCAATAAGGTTAACCTTACCCATAAGACTTTAGAAATTTAAATATAGTTCTTATGGTGTGGCTACCTAAATCCCACTAAAAAGCACTTCTGAGGACCTAGACTTTAACATTTGTCAAGCTTTCCATGAATGCCCGACAGAAGATAATAACAAAGTTCCAGTGACAGCCAAAAGAGGCAAGAAAGGAGTTACAACTAAACTTGTTTAAGCACGGGTGCCATTAGAAATGGAAATAGCTGCAGAGAATATGCTAAGAGCAATCTCCCTCTTTTCCAGGAGCCATGCTTCCCTCTGCACGACTCAGAGCTGCAGCGTCATGTTGTGGAGGGAATGGGTGCTCTGGAAACCAGCCTCGAGCATCTGAGAGAGAATAAATCATAGCCCAGCGAGAGCAGGGAGCCTATGCCAACATTCCTGCACAGAGAAATGGGCAGCAGGCGAGATCCTGCAGCTGGTGTACGCTGAGTACAGAACACCAAGGCCTTGAACTTTTTCCCCCTCCTGGGTCTCTTCCTGCACTCCCCCTCCCTTCTTGCCATCTCTCCCTTGAGCACCCAGGAGAGGAAGCAAAATTTATACTGCTCTGCCCTTAAAATGCTGACTTTCCATGTTTACAGGGATTGTTTACACAGAAAATTAATCAGTTACGGTTTTAAATTTTAATTAAAGAATGCTTTCCACTGTTATTGCAAAACAGACAAAAGCCCATAAAATGTATATTTGACTGCCGCGCTGTGTTGTCTTTGGATCGGCAAGCAGCCTTGAGATCAATCATGCGTGGTATTTTTTGAACTTTTTTTCCTAAACACAACACTCTTCACACAAGTTGCACTATTTTTTTTTAAGAAATGCCCTTCAAAATAAAAGCCAGACTGCACAACAATATGGAATTCTCCTTCATGCCTTTCTTTTTAAGACCAAAAATGAAATCCTTAGTCTCAAGCTGACCGTGGGATATTTTAGCCATTAAAAAACCACAAACAGAATCACATCTTCCATAGTAAAGGCCCCAGACTTGCTTACTTCAAAGTCAATAACAAAACTCCCACAAACTTTGATTCAAGTGTTTATTACATGCTGTTTGTTCCCACAGCTGCAGTTCCTGGTTTGAAAATAAAGTGCGGCAGTTTCTTTCCCCAGATCTCATGGCCATTAGCAGAGGTTCAAGATCACTTCAGGGTTAGCCATTCAACCTGTCTTTCCTAAAGTGCTTATCCATGGTGTGGGGATGTCTCCTGAACGTCTGTGGAAGTGTGTGACTCTAAGAAACTGAATCTAGCCCCAAAATTTTACAGTCATGATGAATAGCTATGATTAGGTCTGCTATGCCCGTGCCCTCTTGGCAGTACAGTTAAGCATTTTCTATTCTCTTGAACCAAAGTAAGTTCAGATGAATAGATCATCAATGTGAGTGCCACTGGCTTAAATAAAAGAGACTCCTGTTTCTCTAGCAATATTTTATTGGTCTAAGTTAAAGAAAATTTTTTTTCTGATCTTTCTTCCAATTTATCCAAATACCCATGAAAATCTGAGAATACCCTTGCAAAATGAAGTTTGATTGCATTAACATGAATGCTTGGCAGTTCAAATCTCAACAGAGTCAAATAACCAGATGGAAATCACCAAGGTTTGAAAGCCACTTTGCTACTCACTGGTTGTGCTGGTGACATGATTTTGTCACACAAGAGATGCCCCTTGACACAGACCTTTCCTGCTCACTGTGACGCAACGAGACTTCCCTAACTCCATGTGGAAGATGGCGTATGTACTAGCATGGTATCTAATTTATTTCCAAAGATAAGAACACCCACAGGTCGGGCAGCGACATGAGCATCTGGACCACCAAATGTCAAGCAAAGCTGCAGGTCGACTGTTGCATACTGACAGGAAGTGCAGGACAAAGAGGAGAGAAAAAGCTCTCAACAGGCAGTCCAAAGGAAACAAGAAAACATGTTAAAATGATAAGTTAAGGTAAGTGATCAATGAGAAGCCTCTCTTTATACTTATGTCTGTGGCAGAAATTACTTTGAGTTTCTAGAACACATGCAGTTCTAAGGACATGGAGGAAATAAGAAATTTTGCCCAGATATTTTATCTTTTGCAACAACAGAGGTGACAAATCGTCAAGAAGTTCAACCGTGTTCTAGCACTGACAAGCAGGCAAACATCTATGAATATTTTATCTGACCTATATCCAAATTATTTCTGCAGCTTTGGTCCATGAAACTCCTCTGGAAACATTGCCAGAAAGATAACAAGTCCTGGTATGAAGGTCACAGCAAGAACAGAACTTTGAAGGAAGGTGTTTGGACAAGAATAGAAACATCTGTTAGTAGAGATGCCCTAGAACGGTCACTGCAATGTATGGGGTATCAGCTTTCAGCCTACAGCCTCTGAATGACAGATTCATGGAAGTTAACAGCAAAAAAACCTTTGCAGTTCTCTCCTCTGCTAGCCTGCATGCCAGAGGTCATAAAATTTCCTTGAATTCTTTTCTGGCTTCAAGTCCAATAGTTGAGGCTATCTTAGGGTTAACATGGGAGGGGAATGGGGGAGAGATTATTTTAATCTGAAAACTTCATTTAGGAATAGGCAATGAAAGCTAAAACTGGAGTAAAAGTGATTATTCCACTTTAAAATTTAACTTCATTGCAACAGTCTATAGACATATATACTTTCATACCATATACGTGTGTGTATATATATACACACATATACGTATCGTGTTTCTGGTCTAAATTTGTCTATCTTCACTCTCCAGCCAAAGTAGCAGTATTCGGTACTTGACAAAGTACTTACACCCACTCACTTTTGACTGAGATCAAGTTAATGCTTTATCTTGTCTCCAGCAGCTCCTTCAGAGGCTCTGTCTCAAAAATGTTTTTCAATCCTTTGCTTATTCATGGACTGTTTTCTAACCCACCATCACCCCTCATTTTTTTTCAGCACTTTCAGGGTGCATCTATGATACTGGTGTTCAGATCAGGAGAATATTTTCGAAGTAAATCTCGTGATTATCCTCCCTTATGCTGCTTTAGTTTACACTGTCAGCTATCTCGGGTGGCCCCAAATGGAATTATCTTTTTGGATAAAAAAACAGTTCTCCAACCCCAAAGAGCCCCAACTGTTGAGGGGACATTGGGTGCTCTGCATTCGTTTTTCACTGTACAGATCCTGCACAGATCCTCTCTGATTGCTGTGAACTAGTTCTTAATGCAGACACAACCTCAGCTGTGGATGCCAAAATCTGGATGTGATATTTCAGGAGTGGCAGCACAAGTGCCAAAGAGAGAGCTATTATAAACACGCTTCTACTCTATACTCCTTAATGTAGAGGTACACGAGTCTTTACAATCATAACCAATGAAGGAGGCAATGCCACATGGGAAGAAAATATGTATATAAACAGCTCCCTGCCACTGAAAATTATAAGGAGTACTGAGTTTGTATGAACAGAGACCTTCTGTTAGGCAGTTTCAAGTGGGAAGAAGATTCCTAAAATGGGAAATACTGTATCATCCCCAATGTTTTTTTTTTCTTTTATTCTTCTCAAAATCTTATGCTATTAGGCAGACCCTGGTTTGTTGAAAAGGTAAAATATTTGCTCTTCAGTTTTGTTTTTATAAGCTCCTGCTACTGAAAACTTGCCAATGAATTATTTGACTTCATGTGTAACGAAGTCACCTTTGGGATTCCAGGAGACCTAGGTTAACTTTCCTTGGAAATGTTTATTGCTGGACACTTACAGATGTGTCTGATCCTCAATTAATACATGAAATATTGTCTGTTTCTTTTCTTAAATGTCTTCTAAGGCATTTCATGGACACATAAAATCTTTGGCTATTATTTTGAGGAGTACCCATGACAGCAATTGAACTCACTCACTAAGTGCATTTTTGTGCTAATTAAATATTCCAAACTTCTATCAAGATTATTGTCACCTATTTAATGGTTCATTGAGTTTATGGGCCATGCAAGTCTCTCTTTTATATTTTCACCAGGATAGTTATAGCAACTATTCTAGTAATGACAAATTAGGGAACATGCAGAGGAGATGAAAGAACCTCAGTGCAGTAGGCCCAGTTTTTTCCCAACTTATGCCAATTTTATGATGTTGCAATGGCATTGACATTGATGGAACTATTCTTCATTTTCCCTGGTGTCAGTGAGTGATAACTAGTCCTGCTTAGTTGACACTGAAATATGGTAAACATGGCACTCCATATATTTGACCATTTTCACCTTTTGACCCCTCTCCAAGAGTCTGTAGTAAAGGTCCCATCCTTGGACAGGGATGGGAAGATTGGAATAATATTGTCCTTCATTTTATCAATAAGAATTTTCATCTTTTGGACTATTTACCCCCAGTCAGTGGGAGAAGGCATTCTGACAATTTGAAGTCAGAGAAGAGAGTAAATGTAAATCTGCAGGCACAGAATGCAGTGGAATATTTAAGATCAGATGTAAAAGCATCGTTACTGGAGAAGAGAATGGCTGTTTGGAAAGACTTTTAGAGAAGCCTTGTCTTCATGAGACATCTTTGAACCAAACTAAAAATAAAGTACAACTTAAGGACTTTCATAAATTAATTATTTTTGTTTCAGTATCAATAGGGCTCTGCTCAAATAAATCTATTAGTAAAAGGTTCTATAATAAAACTGTTCTTTTTGCTCTTTCTAGTTTTAACTTCATGGGAGCAAATACACTATTACTGCTAATAGCAATGCAGTTTGATATAATGAATAATAAGTAAAACAGTGTGCTGATATTGTACCTCTCACCTCCAGGTGCAGGATACAGAATTTACAGAAGAGCTTACATGATTTGGGGTCAAAAATCTAATTGACTGACAAGCCCCTGCCTCACTTACGGGCTAATGAATGTTGTATTGTGACTGTTTTTCTTAAAAAGTAACATTGAACTGCTTTCTATTCATAATAAATTAACACATTTTAGAGACTTCTTAATATTTGCCTCCACAAAGCCATGATTTTTGTCTGAACAGACCTGCAAGCACCTGTTGTAGCCAGTTTTAAAAATGAGGTCTTCTAGCTTTCGGTTAATACCTCATAGAAATAGCAATGTGATTTCAGTGGCACTGATCTGATTTCTTCTAGTGCAAGACATTCACGTTTTCTCTAAGTATCCCATGCATAATTCATGTGGGGGCTCATATTTGATTATTTATAGACCTTTCTATGACACCCCCTCAGTGAATATTTGCACATCTCCAAGATAGCAGCGTGAAACTTTCTCCTGAAGAAAATTTCCAGCTAAAGACTTAACACCACTTCACTTTGCTTTAGGTCTCAAAACAGCTCTAAATACTACATAAGTGTCATATGCATTTCATGTCAGTGCTCTGCACAGGAGAATGTTTCCATCCTGAGCTCCCTCATTCCTCAAGGAGAAGAGCCAGTCCCCACACATTTGTGCCTGTGTCTGTGTGTGGAGAAGGCGAGTCAGCTCCTCAAAAGTCACGGGCACAGTTTGTGAGAGTCAAGAAGGGAATCTAGGCCTTCCAGTTCCCCAGCTCTTCATAGCACGCGCTTCCTTTCAGCCATGGTCAGAAATATAAAATTCTTCTGCCTAGTTATTGGATTCTCTACTGTAAGAGCATAGAAAGGAGAAGTGAAAAGACACTCAAGGATGTGTCACCCTGTCCCAGCCAGGAATAACTAGGCCTGTATCCTCCAGAAAAATATTTGTGCAGATGTTTCTAAAAAGCTTAGAAACTGCACAGCAATTAGCTCTAGTGTTTGAAATATCTTAATGATAATAAACTTCTTTTCCCAACCTAAATCTTCTATAGAGCAATTCAAGCCTGTTATTTCTTTTTCTACCCCTAGTGAAAACAAGATAAGCCTTTTATTGTTTGGCTCCCTCCAATTGTTCTTATATGTTGGAAGACCACATTCGGGCCATACTTAGGTCACTTCTTTTCCAGACTGAACCATCCCAGTCCCTTAAATCCATCCTTACTCCAAGATCCACCCAAAGGTGATCATGTACTGGAAGAAAAGAGCTGTTCCCCACCAGGTAGTGTAAAGAACACAGGCTTATGGATGGTTGAGTGCTCCTTGGAGCTGCCTTTCCTAGACACTGCTTTTGCATTTCCCTCTTCTTATGATCACAGAAGGGAGCAGCAGAAGTCTGTCTGTCTTGCAGCTTCATACAGGATCCATATGTCTGGTGCTCAGCATGCAGTTCTGTCTCTCCATGGAATGTCAGCTCTTCCCTGAGCTCCCTGCCCTACATGTCTCGATTCCCATCTTCCTGTGCGCAGTTTCCCTCCTGTGAGATTTTGACGAAAGACTTTAGAAGACAATACATATGATAAATGTATATGTGTGTGTTTTTTCAAAGAGAAAGTCATAGCTACTGATAGAAATTCTCTCAAAAGCCACAATGTAGAGAGTGGTGGTGTGAGCCTGAGTTTTGTTCTCGTTCACAGGGATTTTATTCGCATATTTTACTGTCAGTTTCTTGACATTTTTGTCAGCTTGGATCCGGAGGCCATAGTTGCCGCCAGCAGGTCCTACCACATTTTTATTCTCCATTGTATTTGCAGGGAATAAATAAAAACAGAACAAGAGTGAAAGCAAGAGAGAGACATGGCAAGAAAGAGTCAGAGGTTACTGGAAGAACTGCTTTATGCATTTTTTCCCTGCTAAAGAACATCCACCCAACAAAAAAAAGCCAAATGACCACAGAGCATTTTGCACTGAGAAATTTCTTTCCTCAGTTATGCAATGCAGAGTTCAGGCAGCGTGGTTAATATGTTTGCATAAGAAATCACTCATTCCCTCTCACTCTTTTGTCTGTCTTTTCCCTTCTTTTTTTTTCCTTACTTTTTTTCCTTTTTTAAAATTTTCTTTCCTCTGTGCTTCCGGGCTGCTGTGAGGTTTTCCTCACAATGCATCTATTGTTTCCCAGTCACATCATCACTGGCTGTAATCAACTCTGATTTCTCTCCTTTTTATTTCTTGCTATAACCATGAGACTTACACATGCAACAAATAAACATAATCTACCGTAAGGTTATAAACAAGTTGACTATAGAAGTGTTTATTCCTCAAGGCTTTAGATGTTGTGAACAAGAAGCAAGAACAAAGACCTTATTTTCACTTCTGAACTTATAAATTAATGTTTGATTCCCTAAGCTTGGTTTTCGTTTCATCAAATGTCTGAACCACAGTGTCTGGAATTGACACCGTTTGTGCCTTTCCTGCATACAAGACATAAAAAGATAGAATAGCAACACCTCAGGTGTGTCCAATGTTCAATGCAGTCTCAGACAAGTGAAAATTTCAGAAAATTTTGGATGCTTCAGCATCCAGGTTGATTTGATGTTTCTCTTTGCTAATGTTTGGTATAGCTTTAAGTCAGTGTCTTCACCATCAGCTTTTGTAAAGCTGGTACAAACTTATCTCCAGCCTGTTCCGTCTTCTGTGCCATCATTTTACCCCTGTGCACTATCTCTGGCATAAAGGGCAAAAATAAATTTAAAAACAAACCAACCATAGGGATTAAATAATCTTCCATCTCTGGGTTCTTCCAGGATGAAATACAGAGTCCATTAGTTATAAGAACGAACATCCCACCTTCACCTGACTTTGGATAACGCTCCATGGTCTCAGCCTCATGTTTCAGGCTTCTCAATAGCTGCATCAACTATTGCAGTAGCTCCTGGCATCCACTTACCCACTAACAATTGCATCAACACCATCGATTTCTTTTCACGTATGCAACTCTAACAGCAGCCACAATGGTGTTCAGTCTCTTATGAAGTAGATCAGATCTTAAAATGGTGGCAGGGAGGTTGAAAGGCTCTTTAGTCGTCAAGCTACTCAAGCAGGTGCTTTCTGAAGTAGAAAGAAAAAAGTCAAGTATTAAAAGTCAGTTGTGGAGTAAGTGCTGCATCTCTTACTTCAGACAAAGGGAGTTTTGTAGAGTCCCATCATCTACACAAGTGAATTGGGAATTGGATATTAAAGACGAAAAACAAAGAGATATCTGTCCTGTAGCTTGGGGCACCGATCAAAACACAGCGTGGGAGGGCAGCTGAGAGGTTAACCCTTCCTGTAGCCTTCAAACTGCACTAAAAATGGCCTTTGTACGACAGAGAATAAGCTTTACAAACCCTAAACTCATGGGTCATTGTGGTAGTGAAAAGATACTCATTGAAATGGGAAATGGATCATGTTTTTGTTTCTTGCATATAAAATTGTTTTCTGAGACTTTCAAATGACCTTCCCATGGATACTGAAGTTTCCATCATTTACCAACATTCAAATGTACAAATGGCTGCCCACAGGGACTACCACACATGACAAAATAGATCTCATCCATTAAATCTCTTTTCCTTGAAATATAGAGAAAATAGACAGATAATGTGGGTGAACATCAGATATCTTTGAAATATTGTGAAGGTCTGAAAAATGTGAAACTGAAATAAGGTAGATTTAGATTATATATAAGGGGAAAATTCTTTACTGTGAGGGTGTTGAGGGCCTGGCACAGGCTGTGGATGCTCCATCCCTGGAAGTGCTCAAGGCCAGGTTGGACAGGGCTTGAAACAACCCGATGTAGTGGAAAGTGTTTCTGCCCATGGCAGGGGTTGGAACAAGATGGTCTTTAAAGTCCTTTCTAACTCGAACTATTCTATGATGCTGTGATTTAGCCCTTCAACACTTTGACATCAAAATAGAAACCAAGTCTTTAATTTGATAAAATTCAGATAGCTCATTTAATCTAATAGCCAGTTGCAGCTTCATATCAGAACAGTAATTAGAACAGACCCTACAAAATGGCTCCAGGATAGAACTGGGAGAGGACCCTATACATTTGCTTTGTCTAGATTTAACTCCAATTCATAGGTCTAGATCCTGTTCAGTTTTCAGCTGAGTGCCACATATTGCACAGTATAAGACCTTGTCTGAGATGGAGGAAAAAAGACATGTGAGTGGGCTCAGATAAGCTTAAAAGTCAAGTTAAATCTTTCTGAACCAGGACAGATCAATTTTCTATTTCTATTGTTCCTTTGTGATTCTTTCTGTGCATATTTTTTCCTTCTGTTCAGTTCTTTATTGCTGGCTTTCCTACATAGGTCACAGAAAACTGTCTTCAAGGTAATTTCTATGTTTTACTTTATAGCAATGCCTTTGACTTGAAATCTGGTCTTGTATGAAGACATCACCAGGCTTGCAAGTACTAGAAAATTAGAAAATGAGCTCAATATTTCCTTTACCCATTGTCAAACACAGGTGCAAATCTCCAAACTATGCACTGAGAGACCAATTACATCACGGTAGTGCTCCCAGTGCCCTCACTTTGCCTCCAGGTCCTCAAGAACATAAATGTAGAGGTAAGACCAGGTAAGCACTGCTCTGACAGCCCCCTGGAAGTACCTGCACATTGTCAGCAATGCACCATCTGTGGCAATCCTCTGTTTTTGGAGTGGCAGAACTCTCGGGGGTCACTGTCAGTGTATGGTCAGCCAGCAGCTTTGGTGCAGATGGGGACAAGAGGGTACATTGTGCAGCTGGGAAATCTCTCCACTATTTCACGTCAGTGCTGAACAATGCAATAAAAGTTTGCAGATGAAAATACTAAGCTGGCTGGAAGGCAATAATTCAAGTTGGGTTTTATGACACTGGCCATCATAAGAGCTGTAGGAGTGTTTGAAGCAGGAACTTAGCCCATTTTCTAGTCAGGGTCTAGCTCCAGCTCTACAACAGCAATGTTTTCCATACAGAAGAAGATTTTTTTCCCAAGTCTGATAACTTGCCACTGCTGTCTGGGAGGGCTGTGTCTATCTTTGGAAGCTAATGATGTGCAAAGCAAGGTGCCCGGAGGAGTGATGTAACTGCATCATATTGTGTGTGATTTCTGCCTACTGCAAAAACAACAAGGAGAAAAAGTACACACATACATATACATAAACTATTTAGTTTATGAAAGGGTGAATTCATAAGCAGCTGCATCTGGGATGGAGTAAGAACCATCCTCCACTCAGTTAATAATAACAAAACCCAGAAGACACAAGGGGGGAGGTCATAAAGGGGTTTATACAAACATTTCATATGCAAGTAAAATGTGGCACAACACATTATGTAATTTTATTTATATATGTTTGTTTTAATTTCTTTACCATGTTTTTTGATTAAAATGATTCCCCTCTAAGTTGGGAGCTGTTTAAACATGTAGTTCTTTGGGAAACATGATGACAGGCAAGTTTTTGCCTGTTTGCTTGTGTGTGCTTTTTATGCTTAACACAAGTTCCAGTTCTGCTGAAAAAGCCAGTGAGATAGAACCTCTCTGGTGTATTTTTCTCCAGCAGAGTTTGGTGAATCCCTGTGGAGCTCACTTTGGAGCCATAAAACCACTTTCCTGTATACACAGGTAGGGCCACAGGGTGTTATCTGGTGCTGAGTAACACTGTTCATAGGTTCCTGCCTGCTCCAATACTGTGGACTACGTCAGTGAAAAGAGAGCCCAGGTCGATTACAGGGTAAAATTTCAACCCAAACATGTCCCCACTCTGTTGACGAAACTCCAGTAAAACTGACCTTGAAAGAAGTTGATATTACAAGAGAAAGGATTTGGTGACTTCTTGAACAAGGGTGTAAAACTTGACTGGGATATTTGGGGCTGGCCTCCAAAAATCTTGCTTGGGATTTAGAAATCAGGTCATTACCTATGGATACAATCTCTTTATGACCGTTTGCTTTCTAACAGCTCTGAACACACACATTTATATAGTTGCAACATATAAAAACACTGTATTCAGAGAGATAAGAATCCCATGGTGTTGAGCATGTAAGGGATATGTAGGTGCAAAGGCACACATGTGGAAATGTAGGAGCGTGGTTTGTTGTTGAGATTGCAAGAATCTGTCGTGGGATACAAGCAAAATTAATAATTTAAATAATAAAGGGGAAAAAAGGCACTTTCCCACAAAAATCAGACACATGCCAGTGGTACTTTCCCAACCTAACTGAGAGGAAAAGCCCTCTTGGCTAAATCATTGCAAAGCTAATGAAAACCAGACAAGGAATTGAAACCAAAAAAGCTTTATGTTACAGGGAAAACAAAGCTTTCCAATGGAAATTATTCATTATAAAGAACTGGTTCACTGAAATTAACAAAAAAATATGTGAGAGAAACACCATACTGAATGTGTTTTTGGTGATAACAATCTTACATTTATATATAGCACATTTCATCCAGATGGACTCCAAAGTGCCTCACAAGCTTTGGTACTTGCACAAACAAAATGTAAAGAATCACTTTTATGCCCCTCCATTGAAATGTATCTTTGCTGGATGAATCACTTCAATTGCATAAAAAATGCATTGTGTCACGCAATAGTTTATTATGTATGTAGGCAGACAAGTTGGCAGAACTTATCTATCCAGATTCTTCCTTAGCCAAGGATGGCTAAAAGGGTTAACACCTCACGGGAAAAGAAAAAAATATATGAGTTATTAATGCCTAAAGTAGCCAGAGCTCATTTTCTTAAGATGGTGTTGTCCAAAGCAAACATGGAGCGATTGTCTCATTAACTGCCCAGTGGGAAGAACGCCTATTCCAGTCATCAATCACAATGCAGCACTTCAGGTTTTCATTAGGAATCTCCAAAACTGCATTGTGTGCAATGTACAAGCCCGGATGTGTGTAGCCACTGAAGGCATTCTGGCTGCAGTTGCTGTATGTTTAGGGAAAGCCACTCTCTGCTCTTGTCAAACTCCTTTGACAGCCTCGACACCTGAAGCACGGGGCGGTGCGGGGAGAAGCTTTCACACGGTGACCGGGAGCTCCATCTTGCAGATTTGCTTCCCCTCCCATTCCTTTATGAAAATGGATTGTCAGAGCAGCTGGTGAGACAGAAGTGTCTGCCTGTATCTCAGTGTGGCTGGTACTGTGATCCACCACCAGTACATGCTGAACCAGGCTCCAAACGGGGAGGGGGAAGGGGGCAGTTTCATTTGCTGCCAAATCCCTTAAGCAGTTGCTTGTTTTGTCTCTCTGTCTGAGCAGATTTTTCTTTGCTTTTCTTCTTACTCCACCTGCAACATTTTCCCCTCACTGTTTTCTCATAAAAGGGGAGAGAGACAGGCAGACACTTATAGAGCGGTTTTATTTTTATTTATTTATTATTTTGGGTGCAGAAGATGCCTGCCAAGAGGAAGCCTGCAGTTACTGAGCTGCGCAGGAGGGCGGAGAGGTTGGCTGCTCTTGGCAGTTCTTGGCGCTCGGAGGCTGATTGGAAACACCATGCGTGACAGTGCACAAAAAAGACACTCGACAGATCGCCAGATTTCACAGTCCCACCTCGATACCTCCAGAGGAGCAAGGAACACGCCCTGCCGAGGAGCTCCTCGCTCATTAGTCTGCTCCATTATTAGCAGATGTTTCCCAGCCCATCCATACATATGTGCTGCTCTGTATGCACGATCTGCCCCAAGAGAAGGTCAGGCAGTGCCGGATCAAGGACCACTGGAGCCACTGAGCCTTTTCCCATGGATGGAGCATCCCTAGACGAGCATTGATGTGCAAGCCTTCAGCTCCCCAACCTCCAGATATGCAAGGGAACCTCAGCCCAAGACAGAAGTTTCCCCACTCTCTGCAAGCTCAATATTAACAAGAGCTGTGATGATAATTATCCTTCATTTGCTTTCACAAAACAGGACCAGGGCATTGCCATGTTGATCCAAAGAGCCACCAGAGCACACATGGCCAGGAGCAAGTACTCAATGAGTTCTGCTGACAAGGTTTATGGCACAGACAATGCCTGCCTAGGTGTGCTGTGAGGGGCTAAAGGTCTGGTGCTATGTCAAATGGTAAAGTTAATAACCACGGCAATAAAAGAGTAAAGCAGGAGAGCAAAAAAACACATGAAGGATTTTTTCCCCTCATTGACATGTAAACAAGTTCATTGTTGTTAGTGTTTTCAGTGAAAAGAATGGCTTTCTATTGGGAAACAAACCCAGAAAGATTGAAAACTGCCAAAGCAGAGGAGTTTTCAGTCAGATCTATTATTTTTATATACTCACACACCTGTAGGCATGCACAGAACACAATACATTTTAAAAGAGAATTCCACATGGAGAAGTTATTATTAAATCATTTCCCAGTCAATCATCTTCATTCCAAACTTGGAAACTTGGTTTATCTGATGTTCTGACTAGCAGATGAAAGCTTTTGGTCTTCCAATGTTTCCAATGCATCATCCCTAACACTCTTGAAAGAAATCAATAGTGGTAAAAAAAAAAAAAA
>VZTE01001668.1:2627662-2654228 GCA_013397775.1 Eulacestoma nigropectus
TGAAAAATAGAGAATTTTCCTGGTATGGAAAGAATTAATAAATTCACTTTGTGAGATAAATGGGATGAAAAGGATAATACAGTGTTTCCAATCCATGAGGGTCTTGTACCAATTTAAATCATACAAAGTAGGATGCACTGGCACAAAGAGTACTGATTTTAACACTTTAATGGGCTTTTGTGGGATTTTTGTTCATTTGCTAAGAATTACAGCTAGGAAGTGCACATGATTAGTCTGGTCTGAGTTTACAGGAGGATACATGTGGTCATGAAGGTACATTTAGCTTTGTATACTCTAAAAGTGTGTTGTATGGATGATCATTTTAATTTGAGGGAAGGTATCACAAGGCAGATGGGAGATAAAGTGGCTTTATGTCTTGGATGTCCATGACTCGTGAGCATCTTTCTGGTTAAGTGTGTTTGGTTGATTGTGCTGGTGAGAGAATGTGGCTATAAATCGACTGCACCAAATTCCATCTGTTTAAAATTAACTTTTGAAATGGGCTTTACCTGAGCAACCAGGTATCTGCTTTCTTTTGATATCCCTACACTGGAGGGTAACTGCTCAATTACATATTAGCTGTCTCCAAGGAACCCCTGCCTAAGCTCCCAAATATGTTTTCTGGTATCCATGGTCTGCATGAATTTTAACATCTCCTTCTCTGGGACTTTATAAGTCAGCCGTAAAAGTTTGTGATGGGGTGGAACATAGTGACGTCCACAATCTCAGTCTGGAAAAATGGTTTATATAAAGTGTCATTAAAATGGATTTGGCAATTTTTTATTTTTATTTTTCACCAGCAAGCAAAAATGAAAAGGGGGAAGGAAGAGAGAAAACATTCAATCCTGGCTACATTTTTTTTTTTTTTTAATCCTTTATTCAGTAAAAGAAAAGAGAAAGCTTTGATTTCTTTAACTGTGCATGACTCTAGAAGAGAAGGGGGGCTAAGCCCCTTTGGAAAGAGCTGAAGTGCTCATGTATTCATATTATTAATGGCTTTTGGTAATGATTTTACTGCACAAATTGTTATGAGACTGTTACAATGCAAATGGGATACCAGTGAGATTTTCTATCTGAAGACCCCAACCACAGACCACTGATATCACTGGAAATTCTCCTATTTAATAGATTTTGGATCACTCTCTATGCTCATAACAATGCAGACTACTTATTACTTAGTGGCATTCATTTTGTACTAGGACTAGAGTAGATACTGATGTTGAAAAGCCTTTTTTTTCCCCTGTAACACTGTCTCCTCAAGAATTGCTGCCGAACGTCCTTGAAGACATAATAGCTTCATAAACCCAGGTATGATTTTTCACAGGTAGTTCACAGGGCTGTCAGTTCCTGTGCTTTTTAATTCATAGTTTGAGGAGTCTGCCTAAAAGCCCATGCACCGGGATGCATGTGATGACAGGAACCCCCCATAAAAGTCTCCAGACATTTCAGCCGAGGACAAAGGCTTGCAGGGATGACCTGGGGACATGCTGAAGGCTGGGGAAAAAAGAGAAAAGAGAAGCAGCAGGCAAATAAAAAGAATATATTACATATATTGTGGGGCTTTGCTGGAGAAAGGAGTACCTGTGAGTAATCCATACTCAGTATCAAGGAGGATTTAAGACAGCCAAATGCTTAGACTATAGACACTTTAGGCCAGGCTTAGAACAACCCTGCCATCCTGTAAGGGACATCTGGGAGTTTCCTTAGGGTCACTTGCACTGCATGTCCTGTTGTCCAGCACTGCAGTCACCACGTTGGGTGAGGGCATTAAAGCTGAATTCTCTCCTAAGGCACATCTGAGGCAGTGCTTGAAAGTCTCCAGAGCCTGACCTGCTGCAAAAACCTGGAACAGCTCACCCATCCCACAGTCGATCCCTGTAAAAGCCTTGAGATTTAGCAACAGCTTTGTGAAAGCACAGGAAGGAAGCAAATGACTCTGCAGGTCACAAACTCTCTCAGCCCCATTTTCAAACAGATACAACAAAGTTGCTCTCACAAATGAATGGTCCAGTTTGTGTAGGCTCACACCTAAACACATGTGGCCATCTCAGTTTTCCTGGCATGCCACATGTTCGCAGAGGCATGGGATGCGTTTGGGAGCAAGTCCATAGCAAAGAGCAGTCACTCCAGTGCTTGTGCCTCAAGAGAGCTTGAAAGAGTTAAAGGCAATAACGTGCTCAGGAATGGCTTGTTTGCAGCATGGGCTGATATTTTTTTTGTCAGCCTTGTGACCTGCAGGCACACACCTGGTCCCAGGGTCAAGTTACAGCCAGGATCCCTGGCCCAGGGTCAGGACCTGGCTGATGATAAGAGAGGGAGGCCCTCATTTGGCAAAAACCATCACTTAGAGAAACAAGAGAATATTAAGGAATATTAGATGTCACTCCATCTTCCTTTAGGGTTCATTTCCCTTCCTTTAATTATCACAAAAGGTAAACACTAAATATTCCAGGGAGTCACGGTCAGGGGAAACTCCACGAACTGCACATTTATTATGGCCTGGCTGTGAAAGCACCGGGAAGAAAAGAGAAGTTGGTGGGCTGCCCTTATTAAACTTCACTTAGCTACTGTTAATTATGAACCTAGATTGAGACTGAACAGCTCTAGATTGAACATTTCAGCTCTCCCCTACTGCAGCATCATTTAAAAACTGTAAGAAAATGTCAGTGAGAAGAGACCATCTGTTTTCTGAGTGGAAGCCCACAGAAGGAAGAAAGAAAGGAAAAAAGAAGAAACAATGCACGTGTAAACCTTCAGCTAATGCTTAGCTTTGGAGGGAGCTGGAGAGAATGTAGGAATATTTATGCAATATATAAGTAATAGTTATAGACTATATATATTTTTAGCAATACTATTTTACTTATTTCACAGGCAGGTAAAGCAGAGCACACAAAAAAATTAAATACCTTAACTGTAATCATCAAACAACCAGATATTGAATACTGATGCTCTTTCATATGTTCTAACCACTAAACAAAACTGCCAGAGATGTCCCAGAGTGCTTAATAAATTGTGCCCAGGGGGTTATTTTCCTATGACTGAAATGCAGCTGGACTGAAAGGCTGCTGTCACTCTGCACAGACTTAGCTCTGTAAAATGGGGTGTTGCCAAAGGAACTCATAGGGGAAATTTTCGGTACAGTTGGCAAGGTGTGATTACAGGCTCTGGATTAGTGCCAGGATCTAATGCAGACCTAACACCCTCCTTCCTGGAAAAAGTGTGGGGTCTTTAATAGCTCTTAGTTTTATGTTTCACCTGCACGTAAATGAGTGGCACCAATGGGAGATGGAGGCAGCTACAGTGCTGTGAGCACCGTTAAATCTTCCTCAGAGCTGAAGCATTTCATAGTGATCAGTATTAGCCATTGACCTGATTTGTCTGCCCATCAAATGGGAACCACGTTCCTGGAATTAGCCTTCTCTCTTCACTCCCCAAAAGTAGTTCACAGCAAGGATTAGTCCGTACCACAGTGGTGCTCGAGTGCCATGGTGCAAATGGAGAAATCTGCACCGGGCGTTGGGCTTTGTCTTTAGTTTGCATGAGGTCTTTTTTTTTTTCCCTTTTTTTTTTTTTTTTTTTTTTTTTTTTTTTTTTTTTTTTTTTTTTTTTTTTTTGGTTCATTGGATGTGTCTTGGATAGCTGGGTTCAGGAAGTTCGCCTTCTTAGAAGGCATGAGATGTGATACTATCTAGTTAAAAATGTCCACTTTGGAAAGACAATGTGACTTTAAATCTCTCTTGGCCCTTTGTAATAAATGTTATAGTTTAAGCAAGCAATGTCTTTCCATTAAAACTATAAACTTCACTAGAATAATTAAGACTGATTTAAAGTAAAATTAAATTTGACATGTGGCAGGTGAAGCAGTGCAATTAATTTCGACTGCATATTTGGCAAAAATAGTGAGGGAAAATGGGGGCATGGGTAAAAAGGGCAGAGCTGTAAGTCCTTTCAGGCTCTTGGTCAAGATGAGGTTGGAGAATGAAGCATATTTCAACTCTCTGTGGGCTGTCATTTTCCTTAGAAGTAGCAGACAAGAGCTTGTGTCTATTCTTGACTGTTATCTGCAATGTACTTCATCCAAGGGAAAAGAGGAATAGTGGAAATGAATATTTAGAAAGCTGTCCCTCCTTTGGCCTCTTCATTTTCACCCTTTATTTGTAGTTTCTGAATAGTTTTTTCTTATTAATTCTATAATTTCTAAGCTGTCCACCTTTGGAATTCCTGTGGAAGGAACTTATCTGATCCTTGCCATTATTTGAGAGGAGGTGTTCCTGATTCTGGTTTTGAATGTAGGCAACAATGACAAACTCTTTCCAAACTGTCTGTGGTAATGAAATTGCATGCTAAAGACCACTGTAGGATCCAGTCCACTTTCAGGCTGATTTCTGATTTAATACAAAATTCCAGCTGAAACCTAAACCTAAGTGAGACCAGCCTGATCTAGTGTCCAGATCTAGTAGAGACTAGTTTGAGTGTGAGCCTACATCCTCCACTGAGATTATCAAAAAGGTCTCGTTATTATAGTCATCAACCATCTCATTTCCTGCCAAGGAATATTGGCATGAACCCTCTCCAGAGTCCATCAGTACCCTTGATCCTGAGAAATTACTGTTGAGAAATAGAAACAATTATGTTCTCCTCCTCCAACCCAGATGTGGTATCCATATCTTGACAGCTTTTCCTGTCCAACATCAGCCAAGGGAGTGAAACACAAGTACCCAGGGAAGGATTTCCTTTTTTGAAATCAATAAATTCTAATTGCCAATCATGCAAATAAATATGCCTTGCTGGAGCAATGTTATAGTCCACCAGGACCGAACGGCATTAACTCATTGAGGAAACTTCATCCTCTGATTGCAGATTGAAGTGAATGAAAATGTCTTTTAGGGGACCCTGCCACCCTGGTTCTGATGATTGAATTCTAATTACATACATATTACTTTTACTTTGCTTATTAATGACAAACATATCAACATTTCTACCGGAAAATGAACTAAAAATCCAATTTGAATAAAGAATTGCAAATGCCTTGTGTAAAAGACTGCGCACAAAACAAACCAGATGTTCCAAGCTGCATTGAGAGAGCTTTACAGAGCAGCTGGGAGAATTTTTTTTTTTTTTTTTCCATCAGCCATTGGTAAAAGATATACATTGCCAGCAAGCAAACTGCTTCCATTTTTAATACTCATATAATTGGTTTACTTCTGTAACCAATGCAATATTAAGTCAAAAGGGAGGGGTGAAAGAAAACAATGATACTGGTCAAAGTTTAGAAAGGTCACGGGGTTTGTGGATGGAGAGGAAAGTGGAGGAGGATAGAGGTTATTTTTCCCCATAAAGCTTTCTTATTTACTGCAAGGTTGTGAAATTTGGAAAAAAATACTAATAAAATTTATTGCCAGGGGTTGTAAGAAGATCATACCTTGGTTCTATTTTCAGCTCCAAACAGATTATAGGACAATGGAGCATAAATGGAAATTAAAACAGATTTAGAACAGACGTTAGGAAGCACTTTTTCACATCGAGGATAATAAATGTGTGGAATGGCCTATCAGGCAAGGTTGTAAAGGCAAAGACACTGGGATCATTCACGCAACAACTTGGGAAATAGCGCACTAAAATGGAATGAGTCTGGATGGTGAGGCGGCCTCTGTTTAGATTTCTGGGATGCTTCAAGTCTGCAGGTTCCCTTCCTTTCCTTTTCTTTTCAAACGATAATTTTATCTATGAATTGTTGTTTTTTCAGGCAGGTTTGTCAATTGCTTTTCCTGTGAGCTGGAAGATCGCTCTTAATTCCCATGTCACCTGCCTTGATCGCTTACGATGGGTAGTGCAAGAGAAGAGAACTCATTTTGGGAAGCCAGTCCTGCCTCTTGCATGGCCCTGAGAACAAAGTGGATGCTTTTCATTCCCACTTTGAGAGTGGATAAATCTAGCACCACCTCACATGCCTGGAGGAGGACGTGTTAGCCTTTTTGCACCAGATCTATCCTTTTCCATGGGGTTGGCTCTCATGGCAATCCCAGCAGAGTAGCCCGTCTCTGCTCATGCTGAGTGGTCTTAGATTAATTTCAAGATACTCCAGGAATCCTTTCATTTAAAGAAGAACATCTGGGAAAGATACATAATCCCCAAGCACTTACATTTTTTCCAGATTTTCTAACATGCACAGGTGTCTTCTATACTCACCCATACCTAAAACACATCATTTTTAGGCTAAAAGGATGGAGCGGCTTGCATGAGTACCTCATTTCAAAGTGTATCTCTGCTTTATATCACTGTTCATGCCCTCCACAAGGGTCTCAGAGTAAAAGTGTAGGTGTAGTGGGAAGGAGAAGAGAGATATTGAGTCACAGACCAATCACTTAGTGTTCACCTTCCTCTTGTCACTCCTTGGGTCACACACATCTGTACCTGGCACATTTTCCAACCACACAAGGCACAGTAGCCAACACCAAATTTTAAAGGGTTCACCTGCCTACCTGCACACCAAGCAAACCCTGCTGCACCTAAACACAAGAGGAGTTCTGTTTCACCAAGATGTCTTTGAATGTTCCTAAAGCTGAGATTCTCTCTCTGCCTTTCTCAAAGGGACCCAAGATTTGACCAAGAGTTAACAAAGTTCAAAAGTTTTGAGGCACTCATCTAAGACCATGATGGTGAAACCTTTGATGATTGTGTGTGCAGAGAGGTGAATTCAGGAGCTTAAAAATTGACCAATACTGACTCAAATTGCCTCATATCTTGTAATTTTCCAGGAATGAGTGGGCACATCACCTGGCTTGTTCTGCAGTCCACTCAGTCTGGGCAATAAATGGAACTCCTCAAATGAAATTACAGCTCATAAACACGAACAACGTAGGCCACCATTTCCTGCACAAACTTGCTGAGCCTTTGGGGCACTTGCCTAAACTGAAGATGTGGGAAGCCAAGGCAAGAGAGCACTGAAAACTCCTTAAAATTCACCAAGTCTGACCATGACCAAGTCAGAGAGCAGGTGAAGGATCTAGTTTGAAAAGCCTCACCTTGAATGCTGTGACAGGTCAGTGTAGATGCAATCTCTGTGTGAATACCACTGTTCTCCAGAAGCATTACAACAACAGTTTGTTGCAGGGTCCTTGGACAGTGTTATCAACCAAAATTAAGATGCTTCTGCAGGGATGCACCCAGAGCGTGTGGCCTCACAAGACAGCACAAGGAAGTCACCAAACATGAAGTGATGACCTAAAGAGTTGTGGTCTGGGAGACTCATGTCTATTATTGTTCGCATGCACTCTAACAGTATATTTGAGCCAAGGATTTTAACATGCTTTGAAACATAAATTATCTTGACAAAGCTTCTCTGAAGGAGATAAAACTTACACGAGAAGAAGGTCAGAGCCAGAGAGACTGAGGGATTTGCTCAGGGTCACAGGACTGGTGAGTCAGTTGGTTGTGAAGCAATTATAGGAATCCTCCTCTGCAGCCTGTGCACTGAACATCCTCATCACACATAAGGTATGAAAAATAGTGCATTACTTCCCCATTGCATGCACTGCAGTGTAATCATATGTGTGATATTATTTTATTTGTTTAGGATAGGGTATTGCATGAATCCGACTGAAGAAATCACACCTCTGCAAAAGAACTTGAAAAAATATATATTGGCAGCTTCTCTATTCAAATCCGCAAGGATGCCACTAGAAACACATAAAAGTATGAGCTTTCTGTAATGAAGGTAATCAAAGTGGAAAGTGTCTCTCCCCATGGCAGGAGGGTTGGAGTTAGATGATATTTAAGGTTCCTTCCAACCCAAACCAGCCTATGATTCTATGAGATTCTATAAGAAAAAATTTGGGTAAAAAGCATCTAATTATAACTCAGCTGTGTTGGAAGAATCTACCAAACTTTATTCAAAGGCACAGAGTGTATTTATCAGAGATTTATGACAATGCTGGAATCAGAAACAATTGTATTGATCACACCAGAAAAATTGTATTGTTGTATTGATGACAGCTTTAAGAGAAGTAGGCTGACTTACCTAATACCTTATCTTGCTGGGAAAAGCTGTCTCTGATAAATCAAATTTTAGTGTACACACCTTTTGCCAGCTTGATCAATAAAGTATTTACATGTGCCAGTAAAACGCAAGGTTTTTAGTCTCAAAATAATAACTTGTTTTAGATCCAGGACTGGGCTTCCAGAAAGCGGCAAATCACAGTATCCTGTGTCACTATTATGTTGCAAGAGGTTACCTGAAGGGTAATCTCAGCAAACACTTTCCTTATAAGTTTCTCATCTAAGGCAACACATCTGCCCAGCCAACATCTGCCCAGCTCCAACAGCCATCCTGCAATATCCACAGGACTCCAGGGACTCCACAGCATGGGAGAGGTGCCCATGCCAAACTCTTATTGATTTGAGTGGCCAGGAGCAGCATTCAAACCACCCAGCTACCGAACAGAGACTGCTCCTGATCAAAATGCACAGTAAGTTGTCGGGATGATGATGTCCCTTGTGCTGAAGGGACATTTGGCCCGAGTGGGCAAAACAGAGTGGGATGCTCAGAGCTGGTTACAAACCTGACTCCTCATGCCATGGCAGCAACAGTGCAAAACGTCCTTTTTTTTAAAGAAATCGGGCCTAAAATAATCCCACATGTGTTTCTTGTTTTCAACCCCCCAACCTTTAAAGCCAGATTTATTTATTTTTTCAATAAAGCCATCCCCTGGGTTTAATAGTAGCTATTCTAGAATCTGAAGTTAGATTAATCACATCCCACTAGCAGCATTTTAGCTGAATGCAAGGGAGGCCTTTTTCTCAG
The DNA here is from genome assembly GCA_013397775.1 of Eulacestoma nigropectus. NCBI lineage: Eukaryota > Metazoa > Chordata > Aves > Passeriformes > Eulacestoma > Eulacestoma nigropectus. The sequence continues at coordinate 2,636,466 of VZTE01001668.1, forward strand.
AGCATCTCCTGCGCTGAGCCCAACTCCTTCTGTGTCATTAGAGCGGGGCTGGTGCCCCGTGTTTACGGCAGAAGAATGTCGATGAGGGGCTGGAAGTCCTCATTGTCAGCCTGCCACTGACTCTCTGTGTGACTTTCGAATTAAACACAATTTCCCCATGGCTCGCTGTGTCCCTTTTTGTCAAAGCTGAGCCACACTGACAGAGGCTGATGTGTGGGGGAGGTTTACACTACCGCAGCAATTTCATGTGCTATCCGTATCCTGTGGACAAATAAATACATTCACTTCTAAGGACAGTCAGTCCACGCCATCCATCATCACTATAGACACATAGAGGCGAAAAATGATTGTGAAATATGCCCAGAATTTGAGCCGGTTTTGATACCAGTGAATGAGATGCCATTTTTCGGTATAAAAGAGCTGAATGAAAGGCTTGAAACTGTGTATAATAATTATAAGAGTAACAAACAGGGTTTCTCTTTCAAGACCATTTACACATTTACTACGTTATCATTTCTAATTCATATTAATCAGAGGGTTCATGAACTCGTAACTGAGAGCCATTTGCAGCATAAATAACTTTATCTGGTTTCTAAAAATACACATATTTAATATGAAACAATAGGGTTAAATATAAGCAATATGTTTAGGTAATTAACCTGCTGTTTCCACAGATTAATTTAGTCTATACAGGTGGCAAAACAGCACCCATCACTGTGGCATGAAAACACTGTTCAGAATTTAGGAGGCCAAAGAAGGAAATGAAGCTCTATAAATCGTGTTTCTTTCTCTGCCTGGTAGGTAGTTATTAAAAAGGAATAACCTCTGGATAATTGCACTGCAATAGCATGGTAACTACAGCATATTTACAGTCAATCTCTAATAACAGATAACTCACATAGTTTTTCCTCCCAGTGATTTGCCAAGTGGAAGCAAACCCAATTTGAATCCTGCTTTTGCAGCTCGGTGCAGTCTCTTTGCCCCGTTATTACTCTGCTGCTAACAGCGGCCTCGGACTGTCAATATCTTCCCTGCCACGGTTTACACTGGTAGTTGTTATTATATCAGACCATGAAAATTGATGGTGATAACACACTCTCTAGGAAGGCTCTATACATGTCAGTTATTCAAAATATGTCTCGTTAAATAAATATTTACAAGACTTTCGTTATTTAGCTTATAAACTGTTTGGACTGAGGCAGCTTTGGAGCAGTTGAAGAGCGTTCCAAAGAGTTACTGCAGATTAATCCATGTAAACCACACCAGTGTGCTAAAAATTGCTATGGCGGTTTCTAACTGCCAAGTCTATATCCTTCCAGTCTAAGAAATACAGGACATATTTTTCTTTGTAATAAAATCTCTTGATAAAAGCAATAAAAAAATACTAGTCCAGAACATGTGATTATCCTGGGGGGGTGAAGGGGAATCATACCCATGGGATGACAGGGAAGTTGGCTTATTCTTGCAGCTGGGAGAATGGATAAGGGTTCGGATTTTCTGAGCTGCAGAAATAGGGAGAACCTTAAAATGGAAAGAGGGAAGAGGAAAGCTATTCAGTTAATAGTTTAGTAATAATAGCTATTCTGTTAATAGTGTTGTAATAATTCCTCAATAATCAGTCATTCTCAAAGCAAGCTTAATTTCATCCTGGAGAAAGCCAAAAGACACAACAAAGCAAAAGTAGGCAGGAAAAAAAGGAAGTCAGTCCTGTTTCTCAGCTTCAGACGTCTCTGCCTTTCCAAGACCCCCAGATCAGTGCTATACAAGGACTTCAAGATAACCAAACTAATGAGACTACATCAGGCAATAATGATGAGGCTCTGGGAGGGCAGGCGCTTTTCACTCCTAAAGATTTCTGCTCAGCAAGCCAAGTTTCCTGGCATAAAACCCAGAGAGCAGGAATGCTTTCTATGCTTGCAGGGTCAGGCTTGTGAGAGTGTGTGTGTGTGAGAGAGCCTCTAGGTTTCACACTGTGCCTCAAGCAGAGTCATCCAAGAAACGGCATCGCTTTCTGCCGTGCTGGATGGCTTTGGGATGCTGGTTTTCCACGAGAGGGAGCAACTCACCAGCACAAAAACCCCCTTTTCCCAGACCAACCACCAAATTCACTTGGAGCTCTCAATTTACTCAGCTGACAGCAACCTTGATTTTTATCAGTTCTACTAGATTTGAGAATCATACACCCATTACTGATTTTTCATGCCTAAAGTCACACTGGCTGCGTGTGTATTTATGCATATCAGGGGAGACTTAAAATGGACATCACTCATTTAGAGAAGTGATCCTTTCACTAAAAAAGAAACATTCATGTTTCCAGCTTTGCAACAGCTGTTGGGCTAATTATTAGGATGCAAAAATGATGGATTTACCAAAGCAATCAACTGAAGGCTTATTCTGTTGGTGCTGAGTGAAGGGGCCTCAGCCGATTGGGGAATTGAAGCCAGGAGGGAAGTAATTCTAGATTTGCCTGAAGTGTGCTACCCGTGGAAGGTACTGGCTGCTATTCAAGCTATTCAAGCCTGCAGCCCCCTTTCCTCCCTAACAGGAGACACGGGAAGCAAAAACAGCTGTCAAAAGGGGTTCCATGTTATTGATAAGCCCTTTGTGTCAACTGAAGCCCCTGCACTGGCAAGTCCAAACAAAACAGCTCAAAATCTGCGTATCGGTGGAAAAACATGTTGGGCTGCATGTGGAATAAAGCAACAAGAAGAAAGTGAGAGTGTAACAGTCACAGTTGATTTTTACAAACGACTGTGCAATCCATGGAGGAAATCCCCAGAGGGACTTGAAGTTGTAGTCTTGATCCCTTCCCTTGCCCATGCCCCCCCTCCCTCTTCCAGCAGCCACTGCAACTCTTCCCTTTTAAAACTCCACCCTGCCAAAGCTGGCTTTTCCAGTGTTTCCCCTGTTGTTTCTGTCCTGGCATCAGGAAAGATATTTTGCTCTCTTTCAGACAGTTGCACTTTGAGCACGCATGTTGAACTGCTGGAGAAAGGGAAGCAGTTCCTTCCCAACTGCCCATTTCCCATTTACAGGGCACTGAATACAGATGCAGAAAGATTTGGTTCCAAGTTTTGATTCTTGTAAAGAGTTTCATTCCCCTCCCTGGCCTGATGGGCTCAGGCTTGGGAGTCACAGCTAAGCCCTGTGCTGGATTCCAGAAATCTGGCTTGCTTTTGCACCTCTGTGCTTTATGTTTCATCAGAGATATGATTACCTTGGTCCTCCTGTGGCTTTCTGTTGTCTTGCCTCCAAGGTAGGAAAGGGCTGAAGTGACACAGAGCCAAATAAAAGCTGACCAAATTTGTGATGCTGGCTTCTTTGTTATAGGGAAAAATGGACCAGTGACCTTGGGATTTTATGTACAGGACATATCCAGCACAGATGGATTTGGTACAGGCTTCTACAAATCAAGTCTTTCTCCCCAAAGTGACTGGAAGGTGTGCTGATTTGGAAAAGGTAACGTTCCTCTGCAAGTAATATACATCTTCATATAATCTCAACCTGACCCAATCTATAGTCAAGACAAATGTCAAAATATATAAGAAAGTGTATTAGAACATTTGCTTCCTATTGGAAAGAAGAATAGCTCTGTTGTCTCCCAAGAAAAACTGAAAATGTGAAACTCTTGGTCCTATTTTGCACATGACATTTTCTCAAACTGTTGCTTTCAGGGAAGCAGTGTTGTGATGTTTAAACCAATAGCCAAACTACGTGCTAATTTGAAATTTATTTTACATCCTTTGGACTTAATAGCTACCTTTCAGCATCCGTAATTCCAGGCTGGAAAGTCCTAACAGGCATCTGGGGACAATCCCAGCCCCGTGTGCGTGTCTGTGCATTAGGGGTCACGAGGCATGTCCAATACATTAAGACCATGACGGTTACAGCCCAGCTATGTAGGTTTGACTCCAGTTCAAGCTACAACAACAGCAGTTCTGGAAGTCTGGAGTTTAATCACTGGTGTGTCAGCCAGGATGGCAGATGTCACCTTGCCAGCAGTGGAAATCATGTGTCCCTTTATTCTGTCGCTTATTTTTATCCTTCTTTCAGCATTGCAGTATATGGCAGCACAGTATATTTGCAGTGCAAATTCTGGTCTGTGGTTAGCAGACTGATGCAATCCAAACGCATTTGACACCTTTTATCCTGTGCACTGTCAAGTCCCAGTGAGATTTGTCACATGCAAAGTAATTTATGAATCGTCCTTGTTACTTTATGTATCAAGAACCATTCATAGAGGTGTGCTATGCTATGAGCTTAACTGGGTTCCCCCAGCACAAGATCAAGACCTAAAACAAGTGCTGGAAATGTCTGGCCTTCAGCTTGTGTTGAGATGAAATGGCTTAACCAGGAATTGATTCTGAGAGTAGAAATCCTCCTTCAAAAACACAGACCTCCAAAGAAAGGCACAAAGAAGGGACTGTGCATGTAGTTGAAACTGCTCTTGTTGCCTGATTCACCATCATTCACACCAATGAGTGTTACAAGAAACCATCACAGGGAACTATATTTGGCTCCCATGTCAGTGAAGTCATCCTGCTGATTTTAGGGAGAAAAGAGTTGAAAGCTGAGGGGAATATATTTAAAAAAATATGCAGTGTCAAAAAACCACCAATATCTTCTGTAAATATAAAGAGTCAACTGCTGAAATATTTGCAACAACCACAGCTTGGTTTTCCTCACCAGGAAGATGTACATCCCACTGTCAGCAACAAAACAAGTTTCAGGGACAGCTCTAAAATCTTCAAGATCTCATCACTAGTCCTTGGAGAGCAGTAAGTGCAGTTTGCCCCTTTCGCAGACAGTGCAAACATGTGACTGGTTCACAGCCACAAAGGAGGTCAATACTAGAGCTGATATGGACTATTCCTAAAGTATTTAAGTCCTTTAGGTCTTACAAGAGCCTCAGTGGAGCTCCTGTCATAGTTCCTTGATCAAGTGTCCAACCTCTCAAATTAAATTTTCTACATTAAAGGGCCCAGCACTTCTATTCATCATAGGTGAAGCTGATTCTGTGTCTCTTCAAAAGCAGCCACAACAGCTGTTCCAACAAGAAGGAAAAAATTGACTCTGTTTTATCTTAAGAAATATGAAGGTCATCTGGGAAAAGCCTGAGTTTACCCTCAGGAAGAAGCCACCATCACAAATCTGGCCAGACACCTGTGAGATGATGATAGAAGGAAAGGATTTATTTTGCTTTTTCTCACTCCACAGTTTCTACCTACTCCAAGTTCCATCAGTGCCCTGCTCCCAGCCCTAGTGTACAGCCAATAGCAACTAATACTGAAAGGGCTGCACAGAGTAGGTTGATGATTCAGCTCTGGAAAAAGCACAGCCCTAAAAAATGCCTGAAAGTAACTAGTGACATGATGACCTATTTTCACAGGAGTGACTTGCCCCATTTTTGTAGTGTTTCCAACTATCATTATCAAACACAAGATATTGGACATGTGATCTTAATGGTAGCTCTCTTCTTAGACTATTAAGAATTTTACAGAGAAGGAGCGACCTTATTTCTATTCTAAACTAAGTTTTAGACTTTTTTTTTAAATTCATCTAGGAAAAAAACAAATGCAATGGGAGATATTCTGAGGTATTTGTGGAACCAAGTAAATAAAACCTTTTTTTTTTTTTTTGTCCCTTTCTCACTTTCTCTCCAGTGAAATGTAGCACATGTTTTAGCTCTATATTGTGCCCTGGGTACAAGTGCTCTATCAGAGCTTTCTGAATTTGGAAATAAATGTGCTTAAATCAATAATGATAATAATAACTCAAAGGCAGTGTTATTCAATAATGTTATCTAGCTTGAAGAGAGTAAGGCCATGCATTCCTGGGCAAGCACAAAGGAAGGGCTGACTGTGTGCATGCAGCTATGGGTACCTGACACATTATCCCAGAAATATAAGAACAAACTCATTCAGAAGTTATATTCTAAGTTAAGCCTGCACATTTGTAATGTGTGGTGTTTATGTGCACATGCCTAGTCTGGAAAAGCTGATCCATAATGACTAGTTTAGAAAAAAATAAAAGCAAAATATGACCTTGAATGTATGGAAATCACCCATTCTTAATGTTTGGAGATGTTCCTACTTATAGAAGAGGAAACCTCACAGACTAACGGAGTGTGCTAACAGCTGACATTACCTAAAGGTTGAAATTATTAAACCGACAAAGGAATGGGTAGTTAACGCAAAGGTCAGAATAATGTATTTAACGTAATTAATCTCCCCATGTCTTGATAGAGCCAGGGCAGGGGCCCTAAATCAATGTTATGTTTGAGGTGTGAAGTAACACAAAGGTACAAAAAGTTAAGGATGGAATGTCAGCCTTAACTTTAAACATTCTTTTATTTGTTGGACCGTATAACATAACAAGAACTTTATCTAAACATTGTATTTGGTGTGTTACATAAAACCGTGGCGTGTAAAAGGAGGTAACAGAGTAACATTCAATCAGCCACACAAACAAAGACGACTTGCTTGCAGTCTTTGAAAGGGCTTTGGGACACAGCTTTGTTAAATACCAGTAGCAAGGATTCAAGATTGGTCTACCTGTATTAGTTAATTCCCCGCGCCCAGAACCCTCCGCTGCCAGCCCGCTTCGATTTCAGATAAGAAATGCATTCCTCAGTCGTGTCTCAAAACCTGTACGAACTTCTCAGCCTGTGGAAGCTGCTTGTAGCAATAATGTTTGATAAAGTTCCCTTTTCACACAGTCTAGGAAGAGGGAAAGGACAGGTCCCAGCGGCCCTTTTCGCAGCCTCATTTGCATATTGGGTTACGCTACTTAATAGTCTCATTAGCACCATCTGTTGGGAACCTGCTCATAATGCACTGCACCAGGTAACTGGAGACATGAAAAATCACAAGGACAGACCAGTAACGTGTTTCCAGGCCAGTTATGGCTCAGAGAGCACTGGTTTGACTGTACAGTGGCCTTGCAGCTCCATGACCAGTTGCAGCTCAGAGCACTTTACTGGTTCTGCACTCACCAAAGTACACGAAGCTGCCACAGGGCTTTGATTCAACAAATTCGTGGCAGGCAGAAAACTGCTCAGTTCCTTGCAGGAGCTGCCCAGCACCTCATAGCATGGTTTTTGGAAGAATAGTACTAGACCAGGAATGTGTTAAAAGAAACCCCATGACATGTAGCAGCTTCCCAAACCTGCTGTTTCCCCACACTAGACATGTGGGTCTCTTCTGGAGCTGTTACCTCACACACACACAGGTGTTGGAACATGGTTTAGCAAACTGGAAGGGTAAAAGAACTGGGGTTTTTTTTCAGTGAGTAAAACCAAACATCTCTTAGAATAACAGCAAAAATATAAGCTGGGAGACCTCTGAAAAGGTTGACATTGCCAAATTATTATTGGAGTCCAAATTGAATGTCACTGCTTGGTTTGTTTTTACAGTTGGCCAGTCTCAGGACTGAGATTTAAATACCAAAGGCAAGGCTGGCTCCTCAGCCTGATGTAAACAGGGCTTTACCTCCTGACAGTCGAGGCAGTGGGGATGCCCTGGGCACAGCAGACTCACAGTGTCTGGAGCTCACCAGGGAGGTTTTGCTCTTCACTCTTCTACTACCAGCTCTCTTCAAACCCTATACCATGTCCAATTCCATATTCTACAGTATTAAGTTATATGGGACAATCACTGAAAATATTTCACATTCATTCTTTCAGTACAGGTGGTTATGCTATTAAATGGAAATTAATACAAATTAATATGAAGCAGATGAATTCCTTCCTTTCACTCTGGATTCTTTCCTTTCTAGCAAGCCCTATTCTCTCCCCTCAAACCTCCTGGATTCCTATTATTTTTAGATATTGTGCTATTAGGCAAATTTGGAATCCAAAACCTACCCCTGGAGTATTTATTTTTCTGGATCAGTTTCATTTTCCACTAAATAATATACCAGGCCCATTTCTGCTTGCACAACTGGCCTGAGCTAAGGTGTGTCATGAGTAGAAGCCTGAACTTCTGCTTCCCATGATGGATTTAAGTCACACATAGCATTGCCTAATAATTTTTTTTTTCTCTTACTTTTTTCTTTTTTTCTTTTGGTAAAATGTTTAGTGGTTTCTAAATTAATCTGAGCATGATGTTCAGTTCCAGGGCCCATTGTTGACTTCTTTCCCAGCCTCTCTTTTTCTGGAATTCTCCTTTTTAGGCGAGAACAGCTGTGCTCTTATATCTCTGCAATGTGGCCGTGTTACAAAGGTGAATACTTGTGCATTTGTTCCATCACTTTCTGTTTAATTCAAAACTAATTGCTGATACATTTTTTGTAGGGCTTCTGGAGCTTAGAAATTATGGGATGAGGTTAGCACAGCGGTTCTGTTTTGTTCATAAAAGAATGTAGAATGCATTTGTTTAAAAAGTTATCTGAATTACTCACAGAAGGTTCAGTACAGGCTATTTAAGGCCTCCATCCTTTAATAGGATTCATTTGCATTATGGCAAGGACTAAACTGTTCTAATCTAGCCTGATGCCCCTCTCTTCATATCACTGTGCAAAGACATGAAAAGACTTTCCCTTCCATGCAGATTTTTTGGGATAAATATGCGACAGAGGTAGAAGGGGCTGAGACACAGAGGGGTGAAACAGCTGGTGCAGCAAGTTAATGGAAGTTGTGCTGCTCACTGGTTTATGGTGCTGTCCCTGGATTAGCTTGGATCAGAGGAGAATGTTCTGTGCACAGTGGTACCTTTGCGATGATTTCTGGGAGAGGGAAAGAACGCACCACAGTCCTTCGCGTGCCCTGCAAGTGATGAGGCCCTTCCTGGAGAAAGCTGTCTTGGCTGTCCAAAGCCAGCAAGCAAATCTGAAGATTCTCAGTGTTATGGCCAGAGTTCCATGGCCCACAGTTGTCATTTCTTTGTATTCAAAGAAATGTGAAGTAAAATAGACTTGCATGAGGAACATATGTGTATGTGAATTGCAGGTCCTTTCACTGAGTGGACAACCTGAAAATTCCAGGCAAATTCCATTCTGGCTCAGAAAAACAGGAAAATGTTATTCAGGTAAATCCAAATCATTGATCAAAAGTATTTTAGGAAGGGCAAGGTGAAAGGAGAATAGATGGAAAAGGACTTAGATAAACTTTCTCAACTTTTTTCTCCATCTCCTCACACATACATATGCATGACTTTTTTCCCATAAGCATGGGAAAAATGGACAAGAATTTAAATATTCCAACTCTAGATATACAAAACTACTTTAACATTTTTAATTCCCTCTTTCCCATTTTTTCTCAGCCGAAATCATTTATGAAATATGCCTTGAACTTGCTTCTAGCATTAGGGTCCCTGGACCTTAATTAGCCATGCACCTGTTACCCACTGAAAACTCCTTGCCCCACTTGATGTACACTGGCAAACTCCAAGCCAACTTCCACAGAAGAGGAAGGATTCTGAAATAAATTTTTGTTCTCTTCATGAAATGAAATACATTTTTTTTTATATTTAGTGTGCTTTACTGCTTAATAATATATTTATAAGAGCTCCCCTACCTGTCTCTTTCTGGAATTATAAAACGCACATACCCACCTGCAGTCTGCAGTACCAGTATTTACAAGCTTATACAGGGATTGCAATATTTTCCCTAAAAGTTTGTTCTGTATTTTTCATTTCCAGCTGTTAATGGTTCATAGAAAGTAGAAGATCTAGAGGTAAAGGTGTGACTTAACCACCTACTATAAAACTCTGAAAGTCTCCACTGTACTTAAATGTAAAGGAAATTCACCTTTCCTCAGGCACTATTATTTATTATATCTGCATATTATATATCTGCACATATCTGCACATTCTATCTGGTGACTGTTTAGGTGATAAAACAGAGTTAGTGACATTGTTAGAAACTGCTGGAATTGACTGCTGCACGTTACCTATCAATGTAATACAACTCCACTGCAAAATTCGAATTTGAACATTATGTTTTCTGCCCTTTTAATTTTTCTTAGCTTTTGGAAATGTCTGTTTAAACTAATTATTTAATATTAAATAGGCAAAGAGAAAGTGTTTGGCTGAAAAAAAAGGTAGTGGAGAGTGAAGAATAGGCAGATTTTTCCCCAGGAATGAAAGTTGATAAGATGGATTTTCCCACTGGAAATTTAAAAATTTTATGCAGCTCTAAAATGGACAACTCAGTGTAGGGATCAATCTATTCTGTCAGTGTGGGATAGCCCTGCAGTTTTATTTCGTGTTTCTAGCATACTTAAGTTGATGAGCTTCAGCCAAAGAATTTCGTTGAATTTTCTGTTGAAATATAAAAAAAGTGTAACTTAACCTAAAAAAATTCCTATGATGGCACTGTCAGAGGAAGCTCTTACGCAAACTGGATTTATCCTATGGGATGTAGCAGCCATTCCTTTCCCTGCAATGTTTGACAGGCAGGAAACCAGGACAGGCTCTGTCACATGCCAGGTCTAACCAGCAGCTCTGACCACTGCTCTTCTCCTGGTGAGTCCATCCATGAGAGACTTCAACAATCTCCATTTCACTCTGAGATGGAATAAGAGCTCCTCTTTTCATCACGAATGTAATTGCCTGAAAGGAAGATTATCTTCACTACTGCTCTGTTTGGGAAATATTACCCTGAATAAAATGAGTATGAGCTAGTCCAGTATTAAGAAAGCCTGCCTGAACTGTGCAATTTAAGGATATAAAATTTTCAGGAGAACCATTGCTAGACATTTAAGCAAAACATTTAAACACTTCAACTTAAGCATATTCTTCATATTCCTAGAATGAATATGTTCCTTGAACATCAGAGCAATCTCATTAAGAGAAATTTCTCATTGAAAAAAAATCCTCCTAATTCCCATTACACATTTAAGTGTCAATGTGTGTTTTAAATGGGGATGTATATGTATATATATATATAAATAGTGAAGTATAAGAACAAATACCAGCTGATAAAATCGCGACTGCAAGACAGAGTGAACCTGTTCTACTATTAAAAAAACCCAAGCCTGTGCTCTCATTTCTGCAGGTGTACATCCCTGGAAGCTCAGCTGGCTTCCAGGAGAGTAGAGCTTCCAATTCTCTCGGTATTTTATGTGTTCTACTTTCTCTGGTCCTTCATAATTCGTATCAGAACAGGTCATTATCACCCCCTTCTAATGCTTCAATATTTTGACGTTTTTCACGTGATTTATGGTCTCGGGCTTTTTTCTTCTTTCTTCTGTCTCAATAGTTTCTAGTTTAGGAGGTGGCATTTTTGCTGCCCTTTTAGGATGATCACATTTCCGCATTAATTACTAATAAATTTTCCAGTTTTCTTGATCATATTTCCAACCTTTATTTCTCATGTTAGGGGACAGGATGTAGCAGACTTCACTATTTTTTTCTCTTTCTGCATGTATAATATAATATTTACATATTATTTAGTCCAGCTGACTCTCCAACAGAATTCTTAAAAATGCAGTCATAGATTTCTTCTAGGTCATGGCAACATGGTTTGGGGGTTTTTTCAGACCCACAATATTCTATAGCAGCAGTAGAAATGCTGTTTCTGCTCATCACATTTTTTCCTATATTCGTTTTCCTTTTAATACTGAAATTTCTTACAAGTTGGAATGGATCTGTACTAAGTTTTTTTTTTGGATATGCTTTTTCACATTAAAATCAATGTATTGCACCTTTTTTCATCCACTTAAAAAGTCCAGTGCTTGCTGATAGCCTCAGGTCTATAAAAATGGAATGTCCTTTCTGATAAGGTTAATTAACAGCTCTGCTTGAGTGGCTTAATTGAGTATAAATTTCCTATTATTCTTACACAGCTCCAAAGGCTTCAATTTCTTTCTCTTCTTTTTTCTGGAAGGAGAATTGCCTTACATTTTTTTCTTTTTCTTTTTCTTTTTCTTTTTCTTTTTCTTTTTCTTTTTCTTTTTCTTTTTCTTTTTCCTTGTTCCTTTTTCTTCTTCCTTTTACTTCTTTTCTTTTCTTTTTCTTTTTCTTTTTCTTTTTCTTTTTCTTCTTTTTTTCTTTTTCATTTTGTCCTTTCCAATTCGTTTGAAATCTGTCTTAAGTAATGGGGCAATGCCTCAAACTCCCTCCAGCATGGATCCCGTGGTACAGTTTCCCACTGATACCATAAAGGATAAAACTACATTTTTGGTTTGAATTCCCCAAAAATACACACAGTTATTTCCTGATCAAAAAATATACAGTTTGGCTCATTTCAGTGGTGCCACGTTTGGACCAATACTAGATCTACAGACTTTATTCTTAATGTTGACCATCGTGGTCATAATGACATTTATCTGAAAAGAGCTAGATGGGTCCACATCTAGTAGGTTCAAATGTCAGTTCAACTCCTTCATATTCTCGTGAAACTCAGCAGTTTGGCTTCTGATAAAATTGCTTGAAAAGGCTGATGGCATAATAGTGGGATTCCATTCCTTTTTTTAACTTTATCACAGAGTCATAGAATGGTTTGACTTGGAAGGGACCTTAAAGATCATCTGGCTCCAATCCCCCTGCCATGGGCAGGAGCAACTTCCACCGAAGCAGAGAAAACATAAATACTATTTTTAATAAAGATAAATGGACAGTAGGAATTGTATGTTCCTCCTTTCCCCTCTAAAATCATAATTAAATCCTGCAGAAGTAGAAAGACAGGTAAGTAAGAGGCTCACTCAGGCTTGCTTCACATCCAAACACTGCAACCCAGTCACAAGCTGAGCCAAACCTGACCTTGTGGATCACCATCACCATTTCAGAGGGACATGACCTGAGACAGAAGGATCCCACTGCTCCTGCAGGGCTGCTTCTTCAAACAAACTTCAACATCCGCTGTCCCAAGAGACAGACAGGTAATCATCCATGCAGTCTGGGAATAACCCTCAAAATACCTATTCATGTGGCCAAGGATTTTAAGCCCATGTACTTGATTGCAGATATCTCAACTTCCACTGATCCCTCTGAGCTTAGATGACCTTAGCAGGGTCACAAGGAAGCAAATGGCAGCTCAAAGAATTAACTTTCAGGTTAACAGCTTTAATTCTGAGCCATCCTTTTTCTTTATCCTTTTCCCCACAATGTGTAGAAGCAAGCTCTAGTCTAAAGCAGGATCAGACACAGTCAGTCCCCTAAAGCTGTTTTCTCCATGCATGTACCAGACTAAAGAAAAATGCACCCAACTGGTACAGAAACAGCATTTTTCTTCAGGGTTTCTTGGTGCAAGTATCAGGTACAAGAATGAAGCTGAAACAGTTTTCACATGTCACCCGACTCAGAGATGAAAGCGCATCCTTATCAATATGCACAGTTTGGGTGTATTTTATTTTTCATGATGTGGCAGTGTAAACAAAAAGCCCACAAACATGCACCAGTAATGTCAATTGGAACATTTGTATTCACTGATTTTCATAACTGACTTCCTTTCAGGAGGTATTTGTATTAATATATGTTTGATGTTTAGCAAATTTTCTTCTCTGTTCTTCTGATGAAATATTAAATCTGGGCTCTTTTGAAGACATTTTAGCTGCAGCCTAGTATCTGGCACTCTTTGCAAGCATTTCCAGCCCTAAGCCTAACATATAGATAATATCAGTTCTGCTGTTGCTCCAGGAAAAGAGGTAGCAAACCTCCCTTCTACTCCATGGGAGCAGGACCTGGCTCTTACAGGGAAATGTATTCAGCATAAAGCCTCTTCTGCTTCTCTCAGATCTTCTCAAAAGATGTGAGTTATATTCTGCAAATTCACAGAGGCATTTAACTCATGAGGGAATAGTTCCACTGCAAACATTGGAATTAGTTGCCTGGGCTGCATGTATAAGGCAAAGTTTTTTATTAAAGTTTTCATTTGATCCTGAAGATACACCAGTTTACACCAGGAACAGAGCTAATAGAGTTTTGTTTAATTCAACTGCCTTATTGCTGAAAAAAATTGAGCTGGTCTCTCAACCAGAATCAACTCTGAAGACCTGGCATCGACCCTGACCTGGAGTAAAATCCACTGAGCACAATGTCCTGAGATCAGCCCGGAAAGAACAATCATGACTTGTGTCAGCAGCAAATTTCATCGGGCACGACATCCTAGCAAAGGGGTGAGTGGATTTAGATCATGCCTCTTACCCAAACTTTCCAAATCAGTAGCCATAGGGATTTAGCTTATTTCCTTACTGTTTTGCATTGCTGGCAATTTGCACTTCATTTTCTGAACAAATCTATAGCTTGACCAGAGTCTCATCTTTAGCTTATTATAGAAAGAGGGTTGTGTAACTCAAAAGAGAAAATGAAGTTGAAAAGACAGACAAGAGAGGCTGCCCTGCACATACAAACATTTTCCACTCCTGAACAGCATCTCTCAATCCTGGTGGCCTGGCTTCAGCTAAGTCAAACATTAAACCACACTTGTTAGTTTACTGACTGGAGATTTGTCTCCTTAGCATTTTTCCCCCCCCCCCCCTTTTTTTTTTAATTGTTGTTACTCTGCTTTGCCTGAAAGCTGCAGCATCTCACTGTTTATTATTCCCACTTCAGTCAAACCCTGTCCAAAATTAACACGTTGCGTTCTGCAGCTGCTTTCCAGATCCAGTTATGCCAAAATGCAAGGAAATGTAAAATAAACACATGGAAGCTCTTTCAATTAGCACAGAATTTGATCCTGCAAAAGAAATTAAGCAGATAGGCAGTTTTACCCTGATGAGTAAGCCCAATCGAACATTTATGAAGTTAATCATCTGTTTAAAGTGAGTGCAGGATCAGGTCCGAGGCGAAAATGAAAAAGCTGCAGTAACAAGTGTATTTATGTTCCGTATTCCTTCTGGACTTTTATTAAGATCAAAGAGCTCTCTGAAAGGCAGAAAAGCAAATAGGTTGCAGATGAGCGAACAAAAAAAGTTTCTAAGCAATTACTGATTTAAAGCATCATTTTTCTTTAAAACTGCTAGTTCATGGCTGGCACAAACAAATAACTGCATAAAACTCAACTCTCCCTCCTAATTCCTCAAAATTCGTAATAAAAATGAATCAGTAATTGAAAGTCAATGGGAGTTAGGCACCTTTTGTGCCTTTGAAAATCTCCCCCAAAGCCTTTTCATCTATGCCTTGCTGTTCTCTGCCTGGTTTTTATGAGGGTTTATTAAGAAGTAGCCATTTGAGACTCCAAACACAAAGCAAAAAAAGAAAAAAAAAAAAGAAAAGAAAAGGCAAAAGTCAATAAAACCAGAAAACTAGTTGGTCTGATCAGTGTCAAGTTACATTGTTTTCAACTTGAATTAACTGTAGCCATCAATAAAACTATAGAAATGGGGAAGTTGCTGTTATAAATTAATGATTATTTGCCATGAGCTTTAACAGGGCTGTGTGTGCCACATTTTATTGTGATGGTTTATTCTTATTTGGTACAACAGTAATTGGGTCTTAAACATGATAAAGCATCCTAAAGGCTGCATTGGTAGCAGAGCTGTCTGCAGCAGGTTTTTAACTCTAGTTAAATAAGGTTAATCAAAGCTAATGAATCTGTTTTATCCATTGCCACAAGTATATAAAAAAAATGTATCACCAGGTGAAGGAGCTAAAATATGAATTGTTCGACTGTGAACATACATTTTCAGCATGGTAATTCTGCCAGGCCCTTGTTATATATTGGGTAGCTTAATAGTTTACTGCCCTTCTACATTTGCCACTGGAAGAGGAGGGGAGAGGGCTGATATTTGCAGAAAAATAGGGAGAACTGTGTTGCAGCCTTCATTGGTAGAATTGCTGTGAAACTGTTGATTTCCCATCCTCAGAGCTGGCTGGTGTTTTATATAAGGTTTATGAGGCCCAAAATAAGTCCAGCTCATTTGACCATGGTCTCATTACAAATAGTCCTCAGTCTCACACAGCAAGTGATGGAAGGTGCCTTCATTACCTCTGAAATGTGCAAACCCTGCTCACCTTCTTCATTTGCTCCCTTTCCACCTTTCCCTCTTCTCAAGCACACCTTAGCACTTCTTGTAGTTTTGCAAATCTGGGGATGGAGTCAAGAAAAAAAGGGCCAGGGCAATAGTTTGCATGCATGCAGAGAGGGAAGATTTCTGTTCTGGCCACAGCACAGAACTAGAGAAAATTAATTAGGGCAAAATTGCTACCATACCACCCTATCAAGATTCCCTTCCTCTCTTAGTAGCCCCATCGATTTCATGCGTAAACTAAGGCAGAGAAGTCTGGCCCTTAATGATGCTTGGTCACTGCCTTGAGGGGACGAATTTTCCCAGGCCCTCTTTGCCAAGGTGAAAATGCTGCTGCTTGAATTTTGAAGCCAATAGCAAAAGAGACACAGCTCAGTCCCAGCCCTTGCTTCTCCTGAGATTTCTTTGCAGAAATAGATCAGGAGAGAAGCACCGAGCACAGACTCTCGGAGCCTGGTCTGGTACTGAGGCATCAAGTGGTGGAAGCAGGAAGCATTCACTCAGCCTCTGGAATCCTGCAATCTCTGCAACTGCAATCCATGCGTTTTTTGGTTTTCCACGTCTTTTTCTTTTTCCTTTGGATGAATTTTTGCCTCAGACTGGGACAAATGGTCAGAGCTGTTCAGCAAGATCAGGCGTGCTGGGTGCCTAGTGAAGGCTAATTAAAAGGAAAATTACCAAAACAAAACCAATAAAAAAAAGACAGATTCCTCCATTCTCATCACCTCTGACCAGTATCTTCCTAGTTTCAAGATCTGTGGGTGGGGGAGAAGTTAGAAAAGGGTGGCTGATATAAAGGAAGGCAGAGCCTGATGGAAACACTGAGGGAGGGGAGGCCCAAGGACTAATTGCAACCTTGATGAGGGAAAGGTCCAGTACAGGTTTTGGCACAACACCCTTTTGACCAGCCCCCCTCACTCTGACAAGCTACAGCACCTCATCTCCCCCATGTTTGATTTCAAGGGAGAAAAAAAGAGAAAAAAACCAAAACAAAACCAAAACTAGTTGCAAAATTCAGGGCCTGTTAGGTTTCAGCTAATTAGAAAAAATGGGTTTCTTCCCCCACCCCGTCCTGCTCCCCCTCTTCCCTTTCTTTCTTCAGCACCTTTTCTTTCAAACATTTAGTCTCAGGAGGGGGAATCCAGCCTCTTGGCTGGGCTGTTTTCAAAACACGCCTTTGAATGCTTCTCCCTAATTCACGTCTTTTGTTTTTCCGCTTTTGTGTTTGCCAGTTTGACCATATAACGTTATACATCTGGTGTATAGCTTGTTGGGGGCTTTCTTTCTCCCAGGGATCCTATGCATTCCCTATAGGACCCTCCTGGGCTTCCATTCGAGCTATCGTGTAACATAAAGGGGGCTAAAGCAGGGCCAAGGGGATGAAAGCGGGGAGGAGGGGAGTGAGGGGGGCACAGCCAGTGAAGAGTGCGCCCGACACACACACACACACACAAAATAAAATAAGGCGGGGGCCGGGGCTGGCGGGGGGAGAGGAATAAAAAGAGCTGAAAAGAATTCTTTTGCTCTTTCCTTTTCTTCTCGCGCTGTTTCGGCCGGACCCTGCGTCAGGCAGGCACTGGCCCTCTGTGGGAAAGTGAGGCGGCCACAGAATAGATAACTCATTTGAATTCCAGCGACATATTCGTAAATAAAGCAAAAGTGGTGAAGGGGAGAGGGGCTGGAGCCGGGGGGTGTGGGGAGGGAGGGACGGGGAGCCAGAGGCTGTGGCTGAAGAGAGATGCAAAGCCGCCCCAGCGTCCGTGGCTGGGACCCTTCTCCCATCCTCTCTCGTCCCCCAAGCCTCCAGACCAGCAGCCCCGACTCAAGCCTGGCCTTTCCCCATCCCATCTCTTTCT